>SWBT01000105.1:0-92108 GCA_005298045.1 Pleurotus ostreatoroseus | reverse complement strand
CTCGTTGAGTAACGCAACGCACAGATCACACAGGCTATAATTACCCAGTAAACCTCACATTGCCAGAGCGCAAGAGGCTTGGTAGTATAGTCTTAATCTAACTTTGTTTATCCAAACACACATACGCCTGATTTCACCGTGTGAAATCCTTACGACCACTTTACGACCACTTTACGACCACTTTACGACCACTTACGACCACTTTACGACCACTTACGACCACTTTACGACCACTTACGACCAACTTACGACCACTTACGACCACTTACGACCCAGTACTTTACAAGCAAAGTACTTTTACGACCACACTTTACGACCAACACTTTAATACCTTTATTTTACAAGCCACTAAATTTGCTGATACTAGGATCAGAGATAATCTCCTAGACATTTGATTTACTTCAATTCACCCTAAGGTTGACATTTGGACTTCTTAAGCACCTCGAACAACTGGGAAAAGTCCGACCGAAGGGACCGACAATTCTCAGGAGAGAGCAGTTAATCACCAAATCTATAAACCAGACACCAACCTGCTAATTGGATAGCACCGACTAGTAGAGCTTACTTATACCAAGTAGCCCTCCTTAGATTGAGCCTTCAAACCGGTGAGTAACCGTCTCCTCGATTTACAGCGTGAGCGCCAATGTGGTGTCGCGCAGTGCGCAAACGGCAGTGGGGTCAATGAATGTGGGCGGGGATGGGTAGCGTGACATAGAGTCAGCGGCCGCATTGTCCTCGCCAGCCACATACACGATCTCAAAGTCGTATTGCGCCAGGTCCTCCTGCCAACGTGCTTGTCGACGTGAGAGCGATTTCTGGGTGTTAAAATTCTCCAAGGTACGGTGGTCAGAGAATACAGTAAAGGGCACACCGAGGAGATCAACACGCCATTTCTTCAAGGCGCGAACGATGGCAAAAAGCTCCTTTTCGTGCACAGGGTAGTTCAGTTCTGCGCCCTTGAGCTGTTGCGATTCGAAGGCGACGGGTCGTGCAGTGTCGGGTGTGGGACCGTAAGTCAGCACGGCACCGGTGCAGAAGTCGCTCGCATCGCAGGAGACGAAGATGCGATTGTCGCCCATGTTGCGATGGTCGATGACCGTAAGACATTCACGCAAGGTTACCAAACGCTTGATAGCCTCGAAGGCTTCCGTGTGTGCCGAAGCCCACACGAAATCCTTCTCGGCCTCTTTGGTCGTGAGCGGGTTGAGAATAGCGGTGTACGACGCCAGTGCCGGCAGAAAGCTGGCGATGTAGCGAACAAGACCCAAGAAGCTGCGGACTTCGGTCGGCGTACGAGGAGTCGGCCATTCGAGAATTTTGTCGACCTTCGAGGAGTCGGCCTCAATGCCACGCTGCGAAATGTGGTGCCCTAGAAAGTCCAACTCTACACAGAACAAGTCAGTTTTCTTTGGAGAGCAGAAGAGCGAGTGGGCACGTAATGCGTCGAGGATGAGGCGGACGTTACGCCGATGCTCCTCAACCGTTTGCGACCAAATGATGATATCGTCGAGATAGACATGGCAAATGGAGCCGATGTAGGGCCGAAGTGCTGAGAACATGCGACGTTGGTGAGTGGCAGGAGCATTGCGACATCCCTGGGGCATGACCGTCCATTCGTATAGACCAAATGGCGTCGTGACCGCGGTGAGAGGGATGTCGTCGGGGTGAACGCGAGTCTGAAAAAACGAGTTCGTCATGTCGAGTTTGCCCCAGATCTTACCCTTCCCACAATCGGACAAGATCTCCGCAATACTGGGCAAAGGGTGAACGTCGGGGACGGTGTTGGCGTTGAGTTGACGATAGTCGTTGACCCAGCGCGGACGTGCTGTCGGATCGGTCTTCGGAACAAGGAAGGCTGGTGAAGCATACGGGCTACAGGACGGTCGCATGCGACCAGCAGCGAGGTGTTCTTCGAGGAGGTCCTTCCAAACTTCGCGGTACTTCTTCGGACATTCATATTGACGGCGAGCGATAGTAGCGTTGGGGTCTTTGAGTCGGAAGCGATGTAGGATGTCGGCAGGTAGACGATCTATGTGGGGAATATCAGCAGGAAACAAATCAGAATATTCGGAGACAATGGTAGAGTGTTCGGCGCGAAGTCTATCTAAAAGCGAGAGTTGTTCGATACGTTCACGGATGGAGGAGATTATACTAGGGGACGCGGGAGCGGAAGAGGTATCTACGTCAGGAGGGTGTGTGTCATGTGTGTGTTCATCGTGATCAGTCGTACAAGTAGGGACAGGGATGGAAACAGATACGGGCTCAATGGAAGGGGGTGTCTGTGGACGGCGGGGCGGTGTTACGGGTTCATGGAACGAAAGCTGTAATTCTCGCACAACATCTTCGTGCTGTGTGCGCGACAGTTGCGCTTGTAGCAGCGCGTCCTCCGCAGCCTGCTGCTGTCTCTCCAAACGAGCGCAACGCATGTCACGTAGCGATGCGGGAGCGGTCGGGGGTGGCGGGCAATACGGTTCGAGTAAATTCCGTCCAGAGGTCTTCTCAATCACACCATTGATGGAAGGGTCAATGACGAGTGTATTACGACGGAGGAAGGGAAGACCAAGGATTACATGGAAAGGAAGGCCCGGAACGAGTAATGCGCGAACAGTATGCGAAGTCCAAGAATTATCTGGCAAGGAAACACGAAGCTTAACCCACTCTGTAGCTACACATTGCTCATCCCCAAACGCGGCTGTAATTGCATGCAGCTCCGGTAGAGGTCGTCTGCGTAGTTGGAGGCTGATAGCCAACTCCTCACGCATCAGAACTAGAGGAGAGCCGGTGTCAATAAGCATGTCAAAGGCGCGCGCGTGTGGAACGGGGGAGGAGATGTGAGCAGGGAGATAGAGATGGGGTGGAGCGGAGTTCGTGACGGCGCAGATAGAATGAGGGACGCACCCGAAGTCGGAGGAGGAGTCCGAGGGCGGAGTATCGCTGCCCGACGAGAGGACGGAGGAAGGGAGTCGAATGGCGGTGATAGTGGTAGAGGGACCGGTTATCTCGTCCGCCTCCGCGGTGATGTTCTCATCGCGCTCGGTGATGACGGCGACGCGGCTCGAGGATGCCTTCGGACGGGCAGGGGGAGCCTGACCAGGTTTCGGAGGGACGTAAGGAACACCAGTGTAGTAGCGCGGGTCGGGGAAACCAAAGGGACAGTTCTTCGACGTGTGGTTGACCCCGATCCTGCGACATTTGAAACAGCCGTCCTTTTTGAGCTTGTTACGATCGTCGTCGTCGAGAGGGGGAAGCGTGAGACCGTGGTGCTGAGTCTGTTGATGGTTGGGCTGCTGCTTGTGCGAAGAGGAGGGTTTGGAGGAGCTGTTGGCGGAAGAGCCCATGATGTTACGGATCTCGCGGAGACGTCGGTTGCGTTCGAAAAGGCGCGTATCGTCTGCCTCACCGAGTAAGACCTTGAACTCGTCGAAGTCCGTGGTCTGGCGGAAGCGTTCAGTAGCAGCAAGGAGGCGTAGGTCCTCGACGGCGTGGGATACAATGTGGTCGCGCATGCGCGCGTCGTCGAGGTACATGTCGGTGCCCTCGAGCATGTAGTTCCAACTGGTGAGGGCCTCGACCCAAGCGTCGAAGGACTGACCCTCAAGCTGCGACGAGTTGAGCAGCTTGGTGCGGATGGTGTCAGCCCAGTTCCTAGGTAAGAAGCGCTTGCGCAGCTCCTTCATGAAGTCAGTGAACGATAGAGCGGAGAGGCGCGACTCGCCGGTGGCGAACCACGAAAGGACTTTCGGGTCCTGTAAGCCAGAGAGGGCAGTCCCCACACGTTCATCCTCGGGTACCTTGCGTGCCGCGAAGTGGATGCGACACTTCCGCTCCCACGTCTGGAGGACGTCGGGAGTGAGGGAGCCGGTGGTGAGCATGGGTACGTGTTTGGCGTTCGTGGAAAGGCATTCGGCGATGGTCTTACCGTCCATGATGGTGCGACGGTGTGGGGGAACGTAGATGTCGGAGTCGGACGATGATGACGACGAGGTCGACGGTGACGGCGGTGCAGACGGCGGAGACGGAGGTAGCGGCGGTAGGGGTATGGAGCGGGGTGATAACGGTGGCGTCTGCGATGGTACGGGCGTACCTAGGTCAGGAGTGTTGACCTCGACGAAGTCGTCGTCGTCGTCGGTGACGTTAGCGCCCGGTGTCGGCACTAAGGTGCTCTGCTCCGTGGACGGCTCGGGAGAGGGTGCAGACGGCAACTGTAAGGCAACGCGAGCGCGTGAACACGTTCGCCGCCCAGCAGCGGTAGCGGAAGGCAGATTGGCGGTAGGGTTACGGGACGGTACAGCTATGGACCCGAGTGTGCCGCAGGTGGGTGTCGCTGCGGGACCTTCGGACAAGAAGTTCGTGTGATATTCAAAAAAAAGTGGAAGCGAGGCGTCACCTCGCAAACACTAGAACAACAGAATAGGCACGAGATGTATTCTTCGAGTCCGGGGACAAGGGATGAGGTCTAGTATACATGTGGAGGGCGGATCAGACGTACCTTCGAGTCCGGGGACAAGGGATGAGGTCTCCGGGCTCGAGGGCGCAGGGTATATATCTACGATATTTACTGTCCGACGCTTCTACGTACCGATGTGCTATATGCGGAATGAGCAGGCCGAATTAGGATGTGGCGTGTGCGCCTAATGCGCACACGTCGCGAGCAATGTCCGTTATAATCGTACTACGTGCTACAGTGTCCGTGAGGGGTATCAGAGTCCGTGTAACCGTATGGTGGTTACACATACTTGATCGCTTCGCAAATAGCGTGGAGGATTTCCATCGGACTCGCATGTGGTGAGGTTGCTATGAATTGAACATTTCGCTCCTTCTCGATTTCGGTTCTCGGAAGCCCACCGTGAGACATATATGCCGAATAATGGACATTCCACTGCTTTGAGCTGTTGCCCGAGACATCGTCCTCAAACACAATTATAGGTGGGCACTCCCATTCCAAGCCTGCGGCAATTTCTCGATCAGGATTTGGCATTAGAGCGGCGTAACGTTCAGAGATTGCTGTGCCGTACAATGAAATCTCCGTTAACGAACGGAATCTATATACGAAGGAGATTTATACATACGTGCAAATAAACAACGTTCTGGATTTGAAGCTTGTATCTCGGGCCAATTATTGCGAAATGTACTGCACTCCCGGACCGTCTGCTCTTCGGAGACAATGAGACCGTCCTATAACGTCGTTATGAGTAGAGATCACAGTGAAATTGAAATAGCCACATACCGAGCTTGGATGTACCGAACGTCCAAGGGAAAATGTCTTGTCTTTGTGCTCAAAGTATCTTTCAGGTATGAACCATTGTTCATCCGAGCAATATGTCAATTCAAAGATGTAGAAATCTCTCCCGCCCAACCGAATCATCGGATTGAGAACTTCGTTAGGGGCATCTCGAAGCCATTTGTCTGCCTGCCAGACTTCGTGTATCTGGCCCGGAACCAGCTCAGGTAACGAATGAATGAGCTCGCGGGTAGGCGGGTGCGCGTACATCTATAGGCCTTCGTGTTAGTATCATGTTCGAATATTCGGGTTAAAACGTAATCTTTTACCTTCTGCAGCATCTCTACGGGGTCGTTCATGTACATGATGTTATCGAATGGTGTTCGAACCTTTGTTGTGGGATCTCCAAGCGCCTCCTTTGAATCGTTGCGGAATTTCTCCAGAGCATACAAAGATGGCACTTCACGTGCACCGAGATCTTTAGCATACGATAGGACAGCTTCCTGCTGTCCTCTAGAAAACCGAAGACGTGGCGAGCTGAAGAGTATGTCCGTTTTCATCATCTATAGTGATCATCATCAGTGACCAGCCCAGAAAGAACAGCACAGGGTACGCACACCGCGATTAGGATATGGAAAATATTCACGTGAGGTTGAAGAGCCTCTATTGAAGCTGGAGGTGCTGTTATCTTGTGGTACCGTTGGATTATTGGCTGATGAATTGTACACCAATACATGTCAGCACGAAGAATCGTCGGAACAGCATGAAGCGCACCTGAAATATCTGCAAGTATTTCACTCAAATGCCCGTCTCCATCTCCTATTTCCTCGAGATCTTCGATAGGAGTTTCATCGTCATTGGGCCACAATACAGCATGTATGATATCTTCTCCTTCCAAAGCTTGTTGCAAAAGCTGCTGAGTCTCGTCGAAGAGCATGTCCGGTCCAGCAAGGTCCAGGTTGCTCTCCAATGATTCTGCGTGTATCATCTCCGCCAAAATACCCCATGAGTCGTGATCCGACGCTGATCCCTGCGTCTCGACACCCCATGCTTGGTGCAAGGCGCTACCCGAGGCTTCGGTACTTCGCCCGGTGCGACTGCTCGTGGATGTATGCGGAGCTGTTGGTGGTGCAGCAGCGAACGACGCAGCCATAGTATCATGCTGCGATTGTAGTGTGAACCTGGTAGCAGCATTTCTTGCATTGAGGCAGTGACGTCGTTGACCTTCATGTACGCGCAAGTTCTTCAAACGCGTCCAGTTGGAGTTCGGACACACTTTACAGTGTCCATGGTGTCCGTCGAGTTCAAAATCTAGTACTGAATGTCAATATGTGATACTCGCGATACTATAACGCAACGCACCCTGAGGACAGAGGAGGCCGGTCATTGTGGTGAACGGAAGAACCAAGAAAGGCAATCTTAAATTGCGCGCGCCGACGCGCGACTCAAGCCAAAGCACGGAAGGGCATATACAAACATTGTTGCGTACAAAACTACACCAAATCTTCGTGGCATACTGGATGTACCAACATACACCACGAGACACTACAACAATACGCTACCGTGGTCGAGGTCGACGAAAAAACTCGGTTACATGGAGCAAGTATTACTCAGCATCCTCAATCCACCTCTATCAAACCCGATGTCGCTTGCGTGGCGGCGAATCCCCCGGCGGAAGCTGAGAGCCGTCGAGAAATACTGAGCTACCGCGGGTCTTGAATCCTGTGCGCTGCTCATCTTCCGACATAGGCTCGCCGTCAGAGTCGTCGACCGGGTTCAAAATGTTGACTGCAGCACGGACGGCCGCGAGCTGTGTTTCAAGTTGGCGTATCCGCTGATCCTTGAGCGATAGCTGGGATTGATAGACCTTGTGCAAAGCCCGAAAGTCGCACTGAAGGCGATCGAGCGACTGAAAGGTGCTTGCAGAGAGCGTTTCGATATCCTTCGAGTTTGAGATGGTTTCGGTGTTTTCTGATCCAATCCAATCAGTATACAGCAGGGGCTATAGATGGACGGCTTACTATGCAGACTGCGCGGCAGCGGCACTTCGAGATCATTGTTCTTAATAGGAGTGCAGGGTCTTTTTGCAGCTGCTAAGTATCTGATCAGCATAGCAAGATACTACGTATATCCTGGGGACTCACTGCAATGCTCAGTGTCACTTCCGGTATCATCTCTGTCCGAGAGATCTCGCACAAACTGGGAATCAGAGCATTGAGAATCAAGTGCGCCACCAGGAGCATATAATCTAAGCAGCGATGGGAGAATATTAATTACGGCACCACCAGCACATAGGTATAGAATGACTTACCTGGAGGTTGAAGACTCTGCAGCCTGCATCGCAGTGCGCTTCCGAGTTGAGTGCGACGAGCTATTGAGGTTGTTGATGTTGTCTCCGGGTGGAGGCTCCTGTTTCAACACTGCGCCAGGCAGCCCGCCTCCGAGGAAGTGTCGTTGGCCAGGGCTTGGGTCGCTCATCTCGAAGAATGATAATGCTGCAAGGCGTAAGTCCTTCATGTAAAGCCTTGTACACAACGAGAGCGCAACCTCACAAGAAAACCTGGGCCCGATTGCTTGACCCTCCCTCAACCACTGTGTGACCCTTCAACGGGGCATAAGATAGGTATGGATGAGACTGTAGCCATGAAGGTTCGACGAAGGTTGGCGGCGAGGTCGTACGAAGGAGCGCGCGACCATGCGTCAAGGTTCGAATCCAACCTCCGTCGGAGCTCCAAACTATCTACATACAAGTCCTATTGGACCCACAATACAGGTGTGCCAGGTCAGACCTCTCTCAATCCTTTCGTTCACCCGGCGGTGTAAGCGTGCAGTCGCGAGTTCGAACCACTACGCCATACACTTTTCGATAGAAACGTGCCTTGCAGTGTTCACTAAGTAGAACAAGAGGAGTGCTTCGTATAAAAAGGGACAATAATTCAAGTATACCTTCATTAGCCACTGAATTTTTCTGCAGCAAACTCAGACACAAAAATGCCTCCAGCCTCTATTGACCTTTCGTAGACTCTGCAACACACGAGAATGGGACCTCGAGGCTGCGAGAGCTGACGGCTGCTTGCATAAATAAACGAATTGCAAGCCTGACTCGGAAGTGCAAATGCACACACAAGGCGAGCCCTGACTCCTGAGCAGATAGTATTCGCTCTTGAGAGCGAGACGGACGAAGAGCTCACCACCGGTATAGTGAGTCACCACCACTAGCAATAAGTTGTTGTAAAAAGGAACCTGATGGTTTGTAATGGCAGAACCAGTCGGTAGTCAGAACCGGGAGCTACTGGATGTTCATGCTCGACTACGCACCATGTACCAGCTTCAACAATAACCATGTGATATTGGGTTTGTGGTCCATCAGAGATTCGAAAGTACAGCGAGAACATGGTATGCTACTCATGAGGGTTTGAACCTTGTGTCGCCGCTCGCGGTCAACCTTTGTTCGAAAAGTGTTATCAGTAAGCCCTGATAATAAGAAATGAAGTTAGAATCTGGAATGGTACGCAGCCCTGTGAGGTCAAACGAGAATGGCACAAATTAAGTACGTCTGCCGTATGTTTTTTGTCTCATATTCTGGTGAATTTTCCGAATCTCTGCTCGAAATTCCCCAATGTCAAGCAAGGTTGCTGCCGGCGCAGACGGCGCTTCACAAGTCTTTCTCTTTGCGCATATTCTTGACCGTCGACGACGAGTTCGGCAGCGGGGAACAGAGATAGACAAACGCATATTAGGGCAAGAAGTCGTCTGGAGCGTGTAACCATGGGCAATTCGGCGTACCATGGTATTGACATGTAGGTCAAGGCGGGGTGGAGAGTATGATTCGCAGCGTTGCTCACGGACTTGAGCTTATCCGTCATCTCATTTCGATGTGTTGCCTTTGCTCATATATTACTGGCATATAATGAAATCGTCCAAGGGAATAGAGTGGTATCTGCCCTATCCAGTATCCGCAAACCGAGAGTAGAATTTTCGACAACGTATGGCCCTTGTGATCTGTGGTGACATGTAACCTGATGGTCAGCTATCGCGTCTTGCCTCCGTGATTGAAGAGAGCACTCACGAAACAATAAATTGCGTAGTGTATCTCTTGGACCCCCTACTCCGAAGACGACAACGTGTGATACGCCGGTGGAGGGTCGAAGCCACCGCCAGGAGTCCTCGGGATATCCCGCCTTGGGAAGCCTAGCTCGGAGAGCGCGCCTGCATCAGAGCTGTCGGTGATTTCAACACTGGACTCCGATGACTCTTGCTGAGACGGCAGCTCGCTCGAGCGCGCAGTGGACACCTCGAGGGTGCTGTACAAATTCCTTCCCTTGGACGAAGTCAATATAGTCGGTGTTCGCAATACCGAAGTTGCGCCTAAAACTGGTCTGGTGTCTTCCGTATGAAGCTCGTCCTGGGAAGGAGGAGCATGCCTTTCGTTCCTCCGGATGCTAGTGTGTCTACGCCGCAGGAGCCACAGGATGAATATCGCGACAGCGGCTACGGACGGCAATACACTTGCCAGTACGACTGTACGGGTATGATTCGCGGCCTTCGATACGACTACGGGGGTACTAGATACAGGAAGGGCGTCCGAAGGGGAGGCGGGGGGTTCATTTTGTTGGAACAAGCTTGTGGAAGGCTGTTGGAAAGTAGAGTTACTTGATCCGACTATCGAGGATATGTCGGAGAATGCGCTTGTTGTGATGGTCCCAGATGATACGGAAGCAGGGACGGAGTTGGAGGTACCGGTCGCGACACGGAGAGAGCTTGTGGTGGTTGCAGCATTGGCGGTACTCGAGCCCGAACTGCTTGTGAGCGCGCTGCTGGAAGTAGAAGTAAGGGACGGGCCGGGAGGCGGTACACTTGTTGCGGCTGTGCTGAAAGTCCCAGGACTACTGCTTATAGAACTCGGCATGGGCACAACCTCGTCTCTAAGACGGTAAAGTGAGTAGTAGGTCAGATCCATAAGCATGAAAACTCACCGTTCTTGGCTGTAGATAATATAGTCTAACAAGATGAGAGACTTAATCCCACCAGCCTGTCCGTTCTGTAGCGTGAAGGTGTGTAGCCCAGGGCCAATGGAATCGTTTGCCCAAAGACAAACATTATAGGTATATGTGTTGTCGTTGGGAGGGTCCAAGTTGGTGTAGCTGCCGGATACTTGACCATCGATCAGAAAAGATATTTCCGAGCCACGGTTCGTGCTTTGCCATGTTATTCCGAAGACATATATCGCGGAGCCTGTATCCATGCATCAGTACTGAACACTTGGCCCATGATTTGTTCTCACCATTGAACTGGATCTGCGCGGTTTGCATCTCATTCATGCTTGGGTCCGTGGCTGAGTAGGTCGCATCGTGCCAAGTGCCATCCTTCGTAGAAGAAGGATCCGGTCGCGCTGAACATCCAGAGCAGTTGTTGCCTACATTCCACCGGTCGATTGGAGCGTATTGGAACGTATTTCCAGTAAGAGGATCAGGAAGGGTATCGTCAACGGTTATGTTGACCAGGGCTCCCTTGACATAGAGCAAAGACAGGGTATGAGACAGAACGAAGCGTAGTACGAGACCGGGACGCATGAGCAAATGTATGTGCTGTGGCTGTCAGTGTGTGCCGTCCAGGTTGAAGGGGTTGACCAGAGTCAATTGGAGATGTCGCATACGTTCTGGAAGATAGATGATCAGGTTTAGATGATAGTAACTAAGAGAAGTGACGGCGTACTCTTGGTGGTGGAAGTCGAAATTCTCCATATAGTCGATCATTGCTCGAGCTCCCGCACACGAGATATTTTCGTGTCCATACTGGATACTACAATTTGTTGAGAGGCATGATCGGTATAACAAGAATACGATTATCCACGTACAGTGATGTAGCTTCGCGGATGCCAGACGTTGAGAGTCTAATGCAGTCAAGTTAGGTTTCGTGATGCGATGGCGGTCCTTCACTCGTGGGGGAGTGTATCGTAGGCATAGCTTTCGCAGCTAGCAAAGTCCTTGAGGCTATATCAGCCAGTGACTCATAGCTACTCAAGTGAAAAAGTCACTCACCGTACTCTTCTCGATGGTCGCATCCAAGTATGAGTTCAACGACTAACTTCGTCGATAGCCCGATGCGAGCCCCTCTGTCGTTGCGAGAATAAGACGCGGTTCTCTTCATTGAGACAGCAAGACATTTCAGCACTCATCAATGTGCTGCTAACGAGGAGTCGAAAGCCACGGCTCTGTCATATCAACGTTAGATGGACGGATAGATGATACTGATTTCAAGTGAGAGGCCGGCACGCAAATTACGGATTGAAGGCGTGGGAAACACGTATGTAGTACTAGGACACCGAACACCGATCGCGCCCAAGGCGCGTGTGGTGAGGCTCGAGCTCTACTCCCGACGTATCGTTCAACGTAGCATTGGTCTCTTACAACTGTATTCCCATCTCACTATCAAATTATGTCAGACGCCCCACTCTCTGACTTCGAAGAACCTCCCCACAGGCTCGAATCGCAAATCTTTCCTCCCGCATTACGGAAACGCTTCGGGCCTATCGTTGAGAACCCCCTTCTATTTGCTCAAACAGTTAGATCGCAGCTTGCTGTGTACAACAATCTCGAAGAAACTTGCGGGCCCCTGGGGGATCTCTTCGTCTTTCTTGCAGTGACATCATTCAAATGGCATCGTGAACCTAGTTGCCGGGCTGCCAAAAACACCTTCATTAAGGAAGGACTTCTTGATAAGCTGCTGGAGATTGTTATTACGGGCAAGGTGTTCTGGATGTATGACGAATACTCGGATATATGTCCTACCTCCGTATCGGTCAGAGCACATACCTTTTTGATTTGTGACTTGCTCACTCAGGCTGACTAGAATCTCGCGGACACCTTGCTTCTCGTTGCGTATTTAACACAGTTTGGTGTAATCTCAGGCGACGAATCAGCCCGAAAGCACATATCCCTTCTAGCCGTTCGCGAGAAGCGGCGAATCTCCCAATTCCTGCATGACGTGTGGTGTCATCGCGATAAAACCTTCGACAATTCGGTGCTAGAGCGAAGTTTACAAGATGAACTCACTGACGCAATATTAGTGTTCATTCTTGAGATGGAAGCTTTGTATCATAATCAGGATCAGTAAGACACCAGCATCTCCCATTCCTACACTCCCACTGACGCTACCAGATCTCTCTTAGCTTCCACACGTCAAATTGGTCATTTGATCCTATATAGCTGGATCCGTCTCGAGGACGAGTGGGACAGCTTCGAGAGGTTCTTCGAGATCGTGATGAACGGTCTCGAGCTACCGGAGACGCAAGACCCTTGGTGCAAGGCACTGAAATCGTTTTTGGCTGATGCAAGGCATGCAGAAGCCATTGTCGACAAGTGCACTCGCTGTCTATTGATACCAAACACCCCTGGTACTCTTGGGCTTTCTGACGTTCTCCAGTTCATACAATATTTTATTGCAGTTTGTCCCAGCGGTAATCTGTTCACCACGTACCGTTCGTGGCTCAGTTTGCTACACGGGGTGGCTCGTGCATGTGAACGCGACTTATGCCAATCCGTCGACGCAGAGGAGATACTGGGTTGCAATCAAAGGATTATTCCTAGAGGTATCGAAATATTCCAGTAAGTCGATCGTGCTACATACCGTGCATCATGATACCAACGACATGGTTGACTTTTTCGACAGCTCTCTAGTTTATGCTGACCACTTGACAAGCTTATACGCTGAGTTGTCCAACCATTTCGCGGCAATTGATATCGTTTCTTTGATCGCATCGTACTCTGTATTTGCGGCCACAGAAGGACCCGACTGTATGGTTGGTGAGCATATTGTTTTTCATATACGAGAAGAACCCGTCTCATGCTCTTCAAAGCGTATATACAAAAGATACTATGCTCCTATCAAGCCATGTCAAGGTTGTATATCCAAGAAAACGATGAGTGGAGCCTTTCCATCTTGATCGAAGCCACTGAGAGACGTGTTCCCGAAGCCCTCGAGTCTTTGTCCCAAGTACCTGAAACATCAACGGACATCAAGGCCCGCAAGAATGCCCTCCTTGGGATGTGGAGGCGGTACCATAAGGCGGTAGGGCTCGAGAATGAGTATATCTTGAGCGAAAGCAAAAAGCTCCCAGTGAACGTTCCGCCGTGGACCACATGTGCGTCCAGATCATGCCCTTGCCATCGGAAGAAGCCATGCCACCGGTTTCATGTGTGCAAGGGATGTTGGCAGACTTATTATTGCAGCGTGAAATGTCAAAAAGTGTGAGTATATGCCTCTCGCTCGATGTCGACTTAGCTGATTGTTCATTTTACTCGAATTTTAGGGATTGGCGGGAAGGCGGGCACGCAGATCGGTGCTGTCGTAACAAACATGTAAACGGAGATCGTAGGTAGGAGCAGACAGATGTGCGAGTGACTTGTGAGATCCCATTCTTTACTCGTTATCTGTACGCCCTGATCGCACGATACTGTTGAGACACAAGAGCCTGGCATGGCCTGTACAGCATGGATTGCGGTTCAGTAGGATGGGCGAGACATTGGCCTCGTCTTATATACATCAATTCTATCTATAAAGTATATGTGGGCGGTGAGATCGAGTCGAAGGCTGCAATGAAATAACGTATAAGCACAGTGCAAACTCCGCTATCTTGTTCTTCAAGAGAGCTGAAGGACAATCGAGATCTTGCATTATCATTCTAACGGCGCATAACTCGATGATCAGTTG
Source organism: Pleurotus ostreatoroseus (assembly GCA_005298045.1). Lineage (NCBI taxonomy): Eukaryota > Fungi > Basidiomycota > Agaricomycetes > Agaricales > Pleurotaceae > Pleurotus > Pleurotus ostreatoroseus. Next base: position 78,175 of record SWBT01000105.1, on the reverse strand, counting down.
CCAAAATTCGTCTTTGATAGTGAGCGCAGTACTCACGACAGATGTCAGACACGATCTCTGCGACCCTATCCCGAAGATGACAGTGTGTCATAGGCCGGGGAAGCGTCAGAGCGGCTATCGGGAGTTCTTAATATGTCAGGCCACTCAGCTCCTAGCCCAGAGGGTGCACCTGCCACAGCATCGCCGTCAATACGAACAGGAGGCTGTGACGTTCCTTCGCACGACGACAGCTCATTCGTGTTGATAACTCTGGATACCTCTTGGGCGCCTTGGGGATTCCGCTCTTTGGACGAAGCCAGTCCTGCGGGTGGCATCAATGCCGAGTTTCTCTCTCGAAAAGGACGAATGTCGGCTGCACGGCCCAGCTCCTCCGAGGAAGATAAGAGAGGTGTTTCGTGCTTCCGGCTGCTACTACGCCGATGCCACAGCAGCCACAGAAGGAATATAGCCACAGCAACGATGCATGACAATACGCTTGCGAGTACAATGGTACGAGTATGGTTCGTCCTCCTCGTAGGAAGGGTGTCGGCTGGAGAGGAGGTTGTTGGTACATTTTTCTGAAGAGAACTGGCAGGAAACTGGGGGGGCACGCTCGTCGCATGAGCGGGGCTTGAACTAGGACTTCCTGACAATGCGATGCTTGCTGTACTTGTGCTGGAAGTTGCAGGATTATTGCCTGTGACGCCCGTGGTGTTCGTAGCATCATCTCTGAAATGACGAAGTGAGCGGCATGGGAGGTTCCTGATCAACACACTCACCGTTCTTGACTATAGATGATATAATCGAGCAAGATGAGGGACCCATTACCGCCAGCTTGTCCATTTTGCAACGCAAAGGTGTGTACCCCCGGACCGATCGAGTCGCTCGCCCAGAGAGAGACATTGTATATATAGCTTCCATTATTGGAAGAATTGTATGTGAAGCTACCAGATTGTTCTCCATCGATATAAAATAATATATCTGCGTTGCTATACCAGGGTATACTGTTCCACAAAATTCCAAAGACATAGATAGCAGAACCTGGGATCTGTTCTTCAGCAGTGAGATGAACAGTTCAGATCGTCTACATACCGTTGAATTGGATCTGCGCGGTCGGCGTGTCGCGCTGCTTTGCGTTTATGGCAGAGTACGTCGCATCATGCCATGTTCCACCGTGAACGAAAGACGGATTGGGTTGCGCTGAACAATTGGAGCAGGGTCCAGGATTCCACCGGTCGATTGGAGCATATTGAAAGGTATTGCCGGTCAGAGGATCGGGAAGGGTGTCATCGACAGTTATGTTGACTAAGGCCCCTTTGGCATAAGGTAGAACCAAGCCTATGAGAGCTAGAACGAGAGGATACGTGAGGCTGGGACGCATGAGTAAATTCATGTGCTTTGGATGTTAACCCCTGTCGTTCGCGTTGACGGGGGCTGAAAGGCATTTGGTATAGGTGTTGCATCCTGTTATAGAGGCTGCCTGATCAACTTCTGGCGTTAGTAACTAGGCGGAACTGACGAAGTATTGATATTGCCCTCAAGGGGCAAGCGCGCCAAGCTACAGTTTGCGATGATTATTATCATGGTTCGTGCTGCGTGCGAAAGATACCATCGCATACTATAGGACCATTGAGGAAGTACAAATGCCAAAGAATTAGAGTTCTACGCACGCGGATACGACACTGTCGACCCCAGATGTTCAAACGCCTGATACATACAGACCCTATGATGATCCTTGCGGCATCTCTTGCCTCGTATGAGGGGGACATCAGCCTTAGTACCATGAGATTTATAGCTGTGGAAAGAATCAGCCTTGATTAGTGGGTAATGAATATATGTACATGTGCTTCCTTCTGCTCGATCATGGTTGCGGATGAGTTCGACGATTAGTCTTGGCAGCCCGTTCTAAGTTCCTTTGTTATTTCCGCTGGACGTTCGATCTTCAAAGACTCGATTTTCTTGCTTGATACATCGAATCGTCATATAGTCCCAGATGTGAGTTGTTATTAAGAACTGGTGAGAGTAACTAGCAAGGCCTGGATAGAAAGGCCGTGAGAATTTATATGAACGTCTTGCAGAAGGACCCCGGAAACTGACTGCGCCTCAAAGGCGCGCGCACCAGTACCTTGAATCCATCTTCTGTCAACTTCCTGCCATCTATGCCAATTCTTTGTGTTTTGTTCCGTATCAAATTGCCTGTGCTCGAACAACTCCTTTGGATCGAATCACCGCATTTTGCACACGCTTTACATATATCTGAGAACAACGCGGCCATGCGACGGTACTAGTCCTTGCCTCGTTCCGAATTTCTTCGTGATTCCCGCTGAATGAATCTGTTTATTGAAGCTGCAAGCCCATAGTCACGTCGACGCCCATTTTCTTCTGCCGTTATCGAGGAATCGAAGATTACTCGTGGAGAGTCGTCCAGACAGTCAGGCTTCTGAAAGTCGTGAGAAAGGTACGAGCGGCTCATAGATGACTTAGAACTCTGGGTAGTATGAACGCTGATTTCGTCGCATAGGCACGTGTGGTCCTGGTCTCCTCCCTTTCTAGCAACCCCCGGTGCATCCTCACACATGATGCCATCCTCTGGCCACAACCGTATGCTCGTCTCACTCTGTTCGCTACATCATGTCCGACATCTCGTCCTCGAAGTTTGGGCAACCATTCGACCCAGAATTGCAAGGTATTATTCCGCAACGCTTTGCGCATATTCTCGAGAATCCGAAATTGTTTGTCCAAACGGTCAAATCGCAGCTTGGTGCGGACAGCGGAACTTGCCAAACGCATGGATTACTGCAAGATCTCTTGGACTTCCTGACAGTGACAGCATGCAGCCAGCATCGAAAGTCCAGCCGTGCTGCTAAGAAAACCTTCATTGAGGAAGCTCTTGTTGACGCGCTCCTGGAGACGATTCTGGCGAGTCAGCCATTTTGGATGTGCGGGGAGGATCTGTATATATGTACTTCAACCGTATTGGTCGGGAGCATCCTATCTTAACTATACTGCAACGTACTAATACATGCTTACTAGCGGCTTGCAAACACCCTTCTGGTCGTCGCACGTTTAGTGCAGTTTGTCACGCTCTCGCAGGACGAACAGGCTCAAACACAGATAGAAGTCCTCGCTACTTGGGAACAGGAGCGCATCTCCACATTTCTGCATGATATGTGGCGCCGCCGGATTGATATTGTCCGCAGGGGTCTGATACTAGGACAGGAAATGAAGAATAAACTCATAGATGCATTGCTAGTATGCACTCTTGAGCTGGAAGCCCTGTATCATAATCAGAATAAGTAAGAGCTCGTTACTGTTTGACCTCTGACTTCGGCTGAACACAGCGACGGCAGGTCTCTCTTAACTTCCACATGCGAGGTCGGCTACTTGATCGTGTACCTCTGGGTGAATCTTGTGAGCGAATGGGACAGCTTCGGAAGGTTCTTTGCCATTGTTGTGAACGGACTCGAAACACCAGCCTTTAAAGATCCTTGGCGCAGCGCACTGGAGTCCTCTCTGGCCGATGCATCACAGCCAGACGCAGCACAGGCAGGAGCACTCTTCGTAAAATGTGCCCGCTGTTTAAACGTGCAAGAAATCCCTGGGGCAGTTGGTCTTACTGGAGTTCTCCAGTTCGTTCAATGCATGATCGATCTCTGCCCTCTTATTTGCTCCGCCGATGCCGACCTTTTGTGGAGGGGCCTGTTTCGCAATGTCTCCCGCGCGTGTGAGCGCGAGTTCTGTCAATCGATCAATGAAGAAGCTGAGTTGAGCTGCAACAGGACAGTTATACCTCTAGGTATCGAGATAATCCAGTACGTTTCTTAACCTGCGTGCCATGTAGCTGTCATCTAAGCCTTTGACAGTTCCATAATCTATTCCGACCATATGAAACGTTTTTACGCCGAAATGCCGCCCTTCTTCGCAAGCCTGGACATCATTTCACTACTTGCATCATACTCAGTCTTCGCTGCTACGGAAGGGCCCGAGCAACTCATTGGTGAGCAGGTGTGGCAGACAGTTCAATGCATGAAACTACACCAAGTACTACCATGTTTAATGCATGAAACCCCATGAGAGTGTTTCTTGCATGAAACTGAGTAGAGTTCCTTGTGCTGGCAGGCCTGGGATCATCTGCTGAGCTCAAAATCTGTGATCTACTGCTATATCGGGGGGATTTCTGCTTAGTCAGAGGCCCTCGCCATGGATTTCATGTTATAGGTGCCATATATGCCCAAATACGAGAGGTATCATCAATATCGCGATATTTATATGCGCGCGTGTCAATATCAAGGAACAAATAGTGGTATATACATAGTAGGCGTCCAAGAAAGTCGACCACGTGGCTGAGGCAGCCGGGATAAACCCGCACTCACCACGTGGCTGCCGCAAGGGAGAAAAATGGGTACGGGTACGCGCAGGGCTCATTTGCGGGATTTACGGGCTGAAGAATAGTAATGAATATATGTTAGTCGTCAGCATGTCATTTCGTTCGAGAGAGACAGGCTTACCGTGACCGCGCTTGGGTCTCTTCGTTCAGGGCTCTTCGGGTACGTTGTTTTCTTCTTCGGCCTCGTCTTCTCGTTGATGTTTGTTACTAGTAGGCAGGACGTTAAGACGCACAACGTGTGAAAGATATAGGAGCATACCTTGTGCGACCTTTTGCTTCGAGAACTTGCTGGAGCACCCATTGGACGTCCGCTAGCGCCGTGAGCCAGTCCTCCTCGTCAGTAGCATGCCGCAACCCCACTAACGACGCGAATATCATGAGGAAGCCGTTGCGCCCACTCTTGAACAATGTACTCCAGTCCCCCACCCCTCCGATGACCGGGCGGCCGTCCGCCGAGCTCCGCCATTTCGGATTGAGGTTCGCCCACCATTTCCACCATTGCGCCTTGTACGCATCGCGGTTCTTGGGTACAATGGTATGGCGGCGGGCGTTCTGAATCCATAGGGCGATTTCGGACGGGCGGAATGCCGTAGCGAAACCGATTCTCTGAAAAAATACGTCAAGATAGTCCTGGGGATATGTAATTGAAACTCACCGTTTCCGCGAACTTGCAGACCTGTTCTAAATCGAACCAGGTCTTGAGGGCCGCTAACCAAAGCTCCCGATGCTCACTTGGCATCATCTCCTTCGCCAGAGCTCTATACTGGCTTGCAAACCACTCGGGCGCGCTACCCATACTCGCCGCATAATCGAGGGGAGTAAGCTCGCGTTCTTGCTGCGTCGGAGGAAGGAAAGGGAGAACAGACACATCCTCGTCCACCACAGACGACGAGAATGATCCGGCGCTGGGTGAGGTGGAGTTCTCGGGCCTGGATTTCGGCCCAGTGCTGGCGGAAGCGTCAGTTCGTGGGCTGCCGCTATCGTTGCTGTTGGTCGAACCGGAACCTGTCAGTGCGCGCCGCGAGCGTAGACCACGCTCAGGGTTAGCGTTTACGGGGGGGTTCTTCTGCTTGGGCTTCGGCCGGGGCTTTGATTTGGGCTTGTCACTAGGGGCCAGTTCTCCAAGGATGCTGTCCGGCCCAATGAGCTTCAATTTGAGTAGCAGCTCGTCTCTTGTCGCGATCGTGTTTTCGCGATCTATTTCTATTTCTTCTAATCCTTGGAGCCGTCGACGCTCGACTTGCTTGCCTTCGGGGGAGAGTTGGTTGTATCTGCGGATCACAGCATCACTGAAAACGGAAAGGAAAGTGTCGTCTTCGTCGTCGGATACTGGCTGCGGTAGGGACAAATTGGCATCGGGGGTGGGACTGTAAGGAGGAATAGATGGAGGCGGTAATTCTGGCGTCCTGTCGTTGTCGTTGCGGGGTGTGACGGCCGCGGGAGAAATGTCTAAAGGCGTGTCTTGCTGGACAGGCGCAGGCGCCGGCACCGGCGGGGACGACGGAACGGGTACCGGCATCTGTTCATTGCCGGAAACAGCCGCCGCTTGCTGATCTGAAGTAACACGTGGGTACGAGACTGCCGCACAGTATGTTAGCACTCACTGTGACTTTCGACCGTACAAGCCTTCAAAAACTTCGTGAATTGCCCACAGAAGTTCTTTCTGAAGCCAGCAGGATCAAATTCATCAAACTTCTTGGGTGGCCCCTCCTTGGTCTGCCCATAATTTACCGCGTTACAAACCCAAGACTCGTCGGCCGCTATTCCACCGATCAAAGTCAAGCACTCAAAGCCAGTGTATTGGGCGATGAGCTCGAGCAGAGGGGTCATGACTGAAGCGAGGCGATCGCGTGCCCTGTGTGTTCGATGAGTACAAGTATCTAGTTGCAGCCGCGCGAAATACTCACTTCTTCTGTTCCTCTGGGTCCGGCGACGGTGCTCCCGACATTGCATCGTCGTATTTGGTGCGTTCTTCCTCGTATTTGTTCTCTGATTCTGCCTCAAATACGGCACGCACTTCGACTGATTCTTGTTCAAACAGTTCCTTGGCCTTTCGGTTACGTTGGCCGATGTTCCCACCCAGACAGGCCGCTGCGATCTGAGCACGGTGCTTGCTCCCGTACAACAGATACGGCGCAGTCCTTCTCGGAGCGCTGCAGTCGGGCTTGCGCAACGCGTTCATCATGGGAAGCCATGGGTTCTTGCCCCCGATGCCGACGTGTGCTTCGCGCCATTGGAACCAGCCCGGGATACCCTAAGATACAAATTGAGTCGACTGTATTGAGGAACGAAATGGTACGTACATCGTTAACTTCATCGACGATCTTCTGCGCGTTACCAGTCTTTTTGTGATCGAAGTCCTTCCAGGTGAAGTTCTCCCAGATTGCCACGCGAACTTTGAACCAGAAGTCTTCGAGTCGCTTGTATTTACCTCGAGAGCCTATGCGACGATCCATCTTGATGTACTCTAGGTAGAACTCCTCCATAAGGATCGCAGATTCGCCTTGGAACCTCCCCTGATTTCCAGATTTCTTCCCGCGGGAAGCTTGTCTTTCCGCCTGGGTCTTGGACTTTTTCTTCCGCACAATGAGTGCATTAGGTACGTTTTCTTCGTCCTCTGCGTTATATGCAGCATCTTCCTGGTCGTTTCCCCCTAATAGGCCTGCGCTCTCGTCAATGTCGCCTTCCTTATCGCCTTCGTCGTCCTCTGGTATGTTCTCCATTTCTACGTCGTGATCTTCGAGTGCAACTGATTTCTGAACATGATTCCCATTGTCCCCTTCGATATGTCCAGGTTCCCGCTTGAAAAACGCGTCGGTGAGTCCACAGTCGTCACGCGCAAAGTTTGGCGGTACTCACTTCTTCGTCATTCTCGCCCGCTGAGTCCCCCTTGCCAACCGAGGCGTTGCGACGCCCCTCGCTCTCCGAAAACTGTCCCTCATTCAGGACCGCGAGCTGCCTCTCCAGCCCCGACAGTAGGGGGTTCTGCGGTGGGTCCTGCCGCGCCGCTTGGATCAGACTGCGGCTTCTGAGGGCCGCCAAACGGTGTGGCAAGCTCAGACGGCGGCGAGGACGTGCGCTGCTCTTCGCTCATCTTACGGAGCGGACGCCTGGGATGGGGGATGGTGCGATGAAGACCTGCGAGCACCAGCGACAGTTGAGCCGGTCTCAACCTGTCCCATCTTTTTCTACAGGGACATATCGGCATGCAAATACCGTATACAGAGGTATGCCATCTTGATGTCAGCTCAGCTTCTTTGACCACGAGAGGCCGCAACTCCAGAGTGAGCACCTTTCCTTTTCAATGCGCATCGATCACGAATTTAAACTCTATTTCGCAGAACGTATATAACCCTCCCCGGCACGACGCGCTGTCCGGCGAATCCTTTAACGAACCACCATCATGGCAAGAATCTCCAAGTCTTCGCCCTCTAACGAGGGTCGGGCCCCTCCCTCAGCCTCCCAGCCCGTCCCCCCGACGCGCCCACCCTCGCCGTCCGCCCCCGTCACCCACCACGTGATCCGGCGTACAGCAACACAACGCACAGTATACCCTGTTGCGACTAGAGGTGCGCCGCTGCCTCCTGTGCTCACCATCGCCGTCAACGACCTCGTCGAAGTCAAGTCGGAGTCCCCCTCTCCCGTTATTCCGGGAGATCCTGCGGACTGGCCGCCGGAGATGCTGGAAAGGTTCATGGATCAGGTAGATGCCCAGATCGAAGCGAGACGTGCCGCAGAAGCCAGGAGCGAGGCTCGCGCGCGCATGGCGCGCTCTCCTTCCCCTTCCCCTGCTTCTTCCCCTGTCATTGAAGGGGACTTTGCTGACTTGCCGCCTCACGAGATAGCGAGGATCATGGGCGACATTGATTCCGCCGCCGATGCGCAGGGATCCCCGTCCCCCACAGACACTGGCACGCCGCCGCCGCTCAGCGAGAGCGACAATGACACGCCGCCCCCTCCCACGCGTCCCGCGTCCTCCGCACTATGCGACATCCCGGCCGAGGACCTCAACCTTGTGCTGGCTAGCTTTGGGGCTGTGCCTGCTCGCCCCTCAACTCCCCAAATCGTGCGCGACATAGCCAACTACTCGGACGAGGAGGTGCATCAGTTGATGATAGATATCGGCATGATGTACGTCCAGTTTGATGATCTATCTGATTGATCTGACCCTTCTACCTCACAATCAAGCCCTGGCACACCGCCCACCCCTCGAACTCCACCCCAGACCGTGCGGGAAGCGGCGAATGCCCTCATACACGAACTCCATCGTAGCGGGATGATCACGCCCGCCCGCTCGCCGGTTACCGCTTTGCGCACCACTCTCGCGTCTACCTATACACCGCTCTCGGTGCGTACGCCGCGCACAACGACGACGTCTTTCGTGACGCCCCCCTCGTCTCCTCCGCGCGCGTCCGCGTCGGTGTCGACGCCGACACCGACTCCGGCATCATCCAGGCCGCATCCCCTTCGCGGCCCCACAGATACGTACTTCGAAAACGGTATTCCCGACCGCCTGCGCAACTGGACCAGGAACCGTACTTCCGACATGTTGTACGTCGTCAACAAAGGCCGCTCCATTGGGATATTCGACGATTGGTATGTTCTTTCTTTATCTTACATGCTCGTTCCTTACTGACTCGAAATTACAGGTTCCTGGCTAAGGACCAGGTCGACGGCTTCCCCAACAATGGGTACAAGGCGTACATTACTCCAAAGGATGCTTGGCAGGCCTGGGCCCGAGCAAACCTCGACGGAAATACGCGCGGGCCGGTGCATCCTCGCTCCTTGGTCGGGAAGGTACGCATGCGCGGCAACGCAGGGGCGCCGCCTCCGTATACCGAGAACTAGGTCGACGAAGTAAGTGGTATTCATGCTCGCCCACAACGCTCTGGCTGATATCTTCGTAACTTTCAGTCTGTGCCCTTACCCGAAGTCATGTTAACGAAATTCCGATAGTGTATTTCTTGATGTTGCTGTATCCTGTTGTCTCCGCGCTCTCGCTTACCGCGTGCCTCTTTGTACAATATATATTATCGCGAGGTGCCTTTGAATGTATACTGCTGTGTCTTGAGTGCCATATCTTGTGTGAAATCCCGTAAGACAAATGCGAAGTACGCATCAGCGAAGCCGGCGCATGACCGACGAGAATAAGGTTTTGAGTATGGAATGAATAACATTTGTGTTGTGTTACAGGGTCTCCATGTACGCGAGCGCGAAATAATGTATATTGTCGAGACCGTCAGTAAGTTAGAGACTGGTAATTCGTTGTGAATCGTATTTGAAAGCTTCGTATGTGTGCATGTCCTCACCGCTGGAAGTTAATGGAGTGGGCTCATGCCTACATGACAAACCAGTATATACGATGTCTCGACACTCGTCTAGACGGTTTTCAATCTATTTAGACGGCCTCATCTTAAAGCTCAGCACGAGTGCACCGGCCGGATGTCCGGGACTCGTTCCGGCAGGTCAACGCCGGTCTGAGAGCCTGACCTGGAGCCGCCAGGTCATTAGGCGCCGGTTCTCCGGTGTCCGGCCGGTCAATTACCTGCGGGTCCCGGTACCTGCAGGTCGCAGGTCGTCCGGCAGGTAGGAGCCGTGCTCATGAAGTATTATAATGTCGTTATATTCACAGCAATTTGAGAATACATATAGTTTGTCTATACAGCTTCCACACAACTAGTACCCTCCCAACTCATATCCCTTGTCAATCCGTAGGCATCACTTGAAATGACGCATCCTGCATTGGCACGAGATGGAGTTACTAACTCCTCACTAGGCTTCACGATGCACGCGTGCAGTATTCGCAAGGTGTGGATGGATATGTTCGACGTATAGAGGCGTGGGCGGTCGCCGGTGGGGTTGCCGGTGTAAATATGAACGCGTTTGAAGACAGAGGCGCGTTGCGAACGTTGGGGACTGCGAGATGGCGAGGGGTTAAAGTATTTGTAGCGGTGGTACGGTTGTAGCGAGATGAAGCCTGCGAAGCGACGTTTGCAGAGGTGAGTATGTTATTTCAGTTGTGTGAGAGAGAGATGTGAGACATACCGTGCAGGCTCGACAACGTGCGTGGGTGATGCAAGTACAAGACTGAGCTGAAGCTGTGGAAGGCCGCGCCACTATCACGGAGCGAGTGTGGTGTGGAGCGGTCAGGCGAGGGGATCATGTGGCGGGTGCGAAGGTGCGGTGTGGTTGCTGACGGCGGCGAAAGCGGAGGATGCAGCCGAAGCGCGGGCCACGTCGAGGGCGAGGTGAGACACGAGACAGAGGTTGGGACGTGCAAGTGAGGGAGAGGAGGGGGAAGTCTATCGCGGAGGCTGTTAACAGAGTAGGTCAGAAGAAAGCTGAGCAGAAACAGCGCGTACCTTCGAGTTCTCACTCCGTAACCTCAACCCATCATCTCCCTTGAGTTCTCGCTCTCTTTATCGATCTTCGACTTCATTCGCTTCACTCTTGGCGTGCCAATCACACGTCGCGTGTGGGGGCGTACCGCGGCGTCGCTAGACACGTACAGTGGCGATGAACAGCGGCCTGCAGACGAATAGATCACTAATATTAGTATCATAAAGAGGTAGCATGTGTCATACTCACCTCACGATGCTTCACACTTGAAGAACAGCGAAGGAGGGTCCAAAGAGCAGCGACCAGCACGTAGGTCGCGCACATACAAACATATGTAAACAATGGCCGCACAAGCGCCGCGTTCAACTCTACGGCGCTGACCACGGACACTGTTGAAGCGTATACATCAAGTTTGGCAGCAGGATGGGTATTGTATATGTATCTCAGAGATATTATATACACAATGTACGCTGTACAGTACAGCTATGATTTGTTTTGATACCGGCCGGACACTAACCCAGACCTGGAGCCGGCAGGAGCCGTGGGAAACCGGACACTCGGAGCGGCCGGACAGGTCAGTTGGCAGGTCTCCCACGGCTCCTCCGGCCGTAACCTGCCGGCGTCCGGGACTCGTGCTGAGCTTTACCTCATCTGAGATCATAATTCTGTGAAGTATAATGATGCTCATGTCTACACATCCAAAACCCCGCGCCGTCATGTATAATCGACTGGCTACTACAGCTAACAACACGAAGCAAGAGGCACAAGGACCTCAAGCTCGAGATAAACATCGCAAACTACATCAAACACATACTACATCAATCAAAGTCTAATATCTTCCAGAAATATGGCAAGGGAAATACACAAAGCATACACATGGTATACAGACTAGTGACTTAGCTGCAACTACTGGAGACACAAGACATCCGCACCGCGTTATCTACTATCGAGATCGTTTGTACAGCATGGTGTTAGTATATGAGTCATTTACACATATATGGATGATATAGCGCACCGAGTACGTTATCTTGCACCGCACCGACCTTGAGGTGCCTTGGGCGCATGGGGTGGGAGGGGGGTTCGCGGTACAGTAATCGACCGAGTCAGTGATTTGGGAACGACATGGGTATAAATCTAGCAAAAAATGCGGTAAGTTACAAAGTAGTCAAGGGCTGTAAAACTCACCCGTGGAAGCCTCATACCCCCAATCCGTTCCTGCAGCCCTTCCGGTATCCTCTTCCCCCGAAATATGGGTTAGGGCTAAGATGACGTTCCAGACTTTCTGAGACGTCGTGTAAGAAAAAAAGGAGAGATTAATACCTTTGAAAGGAATCTAATGTCTTGCGCATCACATCCGTCTTTCCTCTGCTGATACAAAGTGTTAAAAACAGCCGAAGGACGATGATTTTGCTTACGAGGCAACCAATGTCCCTAGTGAACGGAGGGGTGATGAGGATGCCACTCTATGGTTGCATAAAGCGAGTATAGTATCTGAAGCGGCCAAAAACGTGTAGGAGCAAGGCATATAATGTGCGATGAGTTTGCGCAGGATGTTGGGCGGGAGCGACCCGCAAGACGACCGCGCGCACAGCTCCGAGCTTATTCAAGCTCCGACAAGGTGCGTGCACCGCATAAGCGAGATGTCGTTCTTGACCACGATTATGAACTCACAGTAAGTACTGAACAGTGGAGTATCAGCTCGAATGTACTGAAGAATCGAAATTTCAGCTATATGAAGTATCGTTTGCACATATCACACACGGGCGAGCGGGGTCTGACATTCTCAACCAGGATAGCGGCTTTCAGCGTGCATCAACAACTCACTAGGACCGTGCGTACCTTTCGTATGGAGTCAACACAACGGTGCAATGCATAGGATAAGAGGCGCGAGCTCAGATGTTCGATAAAGGCGGCAGGCATCGGCGTCAATTGGTTGCGGTAGGTCGCTTTCCCTTTACTGTAGTACGTCTGCTTACTTACCTCCTAATCCGCTCCCGTGGGAAGATATAATTTTGTCAACAACTCGCAGCCCCGGACGCGACACGCGCAAGAGGATGTGTCACGACCCTTCCCAATGGCTCCACGAAAGCGCAAACAGTATGACGAATCTACGGTCGTCGTTTTCCACGACGAGGACCCCCTCGACGACATTGAGACCACGACACTCGTCGACACCGTGTCTGCTGATGGTCGCTGCACTATGCGGCGTGAACACACGGTCTATACCCCCGCCACGCCACGCGAAACAACTCGACTTCGTTACGACAACCTGGACAACACACTCCCAGAATCCTCGTATCCCACTGGAGACGAGGATGGCACGACATATATCCAGCCACCGACTACACGCCAAGGAAAGGCTAAAAATCTCTATTTTTTGAGCACGGTAAAACACCTGTCTCGGTTTCATGATCAAGATAGCTGATATTCCTATCAGGAACAAGACAGTTACCTCTCTGAGTGGACCGGGGAAAGGGACTTTTTCTTGAAGGAGCTCATGTGGTTAGAGGGGCTGAGAGGTAGACCAGAGGCATGCGATCGATGCGGTCTAGGGAAAACAAATGGTCAGGCCTTAGTTCGATGTAAGGATTGTTTTGGTGGGATGCTGTATTGTGCCAAATGTTGTGTACTTGTACACGACCAAAATCCTTTCCACAACGTCGAGGTACGTCCGTTCAAACGGTCTCGTTGATTTAAGATTCTCATTCACATCCTCAGCGTTGGAATGGGCGATACTTCGAGAAGACCACTCTCCAATCGCTGGGTTTGATCGTGCAACTCGGCCATGCAGCGGGGATAAGGTGTCCTAACCCCTCGTATGCCCCCGTCGACTTTGCAGTTCTCCATACAAATGGTTTCCACCCCGTAACGCTGTGCTACTGTGGCTGTGAGCAGTTAGCTACCGCGGGCACACGTCTTCAGCAGCTGTTAAGGCGTGAGCTATACCCTGCGACTATAGGCGAGCCGACAACATGCGCGACCTTCCGCATGTTAGACAGCTTTCACATTCTCACCCTCCAGGGTAAATTGAGCGGATACGATTATTATCTGTCCCTCGAATATCTGTCAAACAACACTGGCCTAGGGCTCAAATTCGTAAGCCGTTGATTTCTGCGTTCTCTCAACCACAGCTAATAATTTCATGTAGAATCGCATGAAGGGATTTATGCGAATGATTCGAGAATGGCGACATCTGAAGATGCTGAAACGCGCTGGTCGGGCCTACGACGAAGGTGGGGTTGCGGCGACGACACCTGGATCACTCTGTATCCGCTGCCCGGCTTGTCCGCGACCTGGATTCAACCTGCCGGAAGATTGGCAAGAAGCACCGCCGGACAAGAAGTGAGTTTTTCTTTTCTTTCCGTCGCCTTGGTTTCACTAATCGATCAAACGGCTTAGGTACATCTATAATATGCTCATCGCTATCGACGCGAACTTTCGCCTCAAACGCCGCGCGGTCTCCAGCAATGAGCGAGATCCTGCACTTGGCAGCGGGTGGGGATATTTCGTCGAGGATCCGCCCTACCGTGAACATGTGTTGAAGTACGCTGATCAGGATGATGTGAGCTTGCCCGGGCCGCCATTCGCCGCCTTCGATGCTGATGATGCAATCATAGATCTCGAACTGTACTGGCTTCGCGGCGATCTCGCAAGCAAATAGCAAGTTCAACAAGGGCTATGCTGTGACAGGTATCGGTAGCATCGTGTGCGCCCGACACGGTTTCATTTTGCCACTCGCAACGGGTGATCTTCAGAAGGGTGAAAGGTACGCGTCGCACTTTGAGTTCACCTTCAAACGACGAGACTAACTGCAATCAGATACTGTAACATGGATTACCTTGTACTATCGACCCTACGGATCCTCGGCGTGCTTCCGCCACTGGTCCTATCGTATGATATCATTTGCCAGTGGTGTATCAACTTCTGGAAAAGAGTGCTTGAATTTCCGGAGCCCCTCCGTATCGAACAGGACAAGGTCGACATTCGTTACGCGATTCCAATGTACCACTTTCGTGCCCACAAGGAGAAGGATCACAACAAGTACTCTCTTCACCTGCTTGAAGGGGTCGGCCGGTCCTGCGGCGAAGGAATCGAGCGGAATTGGCCCAAACACGAAGAAACCGCCGCCAGTACACGGGAAATGGGTCCAGGGTCGCGCCATGACACCCTCGAAGACCACTTTCAATACGCAAATTGGCGAGTATATACGTCAATAGGTGAGTCATCTCGTCACAAATGTGTACCTATAGTTTCTCATACAAGCTGCAGGTAGTCTGTTCCAACGGCAGCTCAAAGAGGCCGTCAAGGAAAGGGATACGCACGGCAAGATTTTCAAGATATTTAGTGAAAAGCTCCTGGACACAAATCGGACAAAGTGGCTCGCAGAAGTCACCGCATATGAGAAGGACAGGTCACTACCTGACCCGTATTATCGGGAACCGAAAGGTACGTCTCTACACGTGAATCTATGTATCAAAATGTTTCATGCAATAAAATAGGCACTACCGAAGCGGACGTCCGCTTGAAGTTGGCGGAAGAAGACGACCAAGCCATTGCGGACGGCAAACCGGCGTTACATGCCGTTTCGCCTGCTGCCATGCTCATAGATCTCTTGGAGATCGAAGAGCTCCAGTAAGTATACAAGTCTCCTTAATCCAGTCGATGCGAGCTCACCGCTTTACTAGACGAAAATTTCGTCAGAAGTACGGTAAGCTTTCGGGGGCAACAAAAGACAGAACGGCCCATCAAAGCGCGGAAATAACGGAAAAGCGATCCACGATCCGCCGTCGTCTCGCAAGTGTCAGGGAAATACAGGCACTTTACATGCCTTGTGTCCCTCGATATATTGGGCGATGGCTTCAGTCCAACACGCAATTCGCGGACTTTCCAGAAGAACACCCCTTAGTATTACCTCATTCCCTCTCTTCCGATGATCTCCCCATATGTGTCTCCGGCATAGCGTCGCTTGAAGAACGTCTTCGCGATGGCTGCCTCCATGATTCCCTCGACAAACTCCGCGTACATCTTCACATCCGCAGTCGGCTCGCTGTCGACAAAACTCGCAACGTCAGGCACCAAGGGGCCAACACACGCGCAAGGCACAGAATTGACGTCAATGAGAGCAAAATAGTCGCACTCGCTGAAAAGTACCGAGCCGCGAGAATCGCAAAATTAGCCTTGGCTGGGCACGGCGACTGGGAGAAGACTTGGCACGTCCTGGAACGCGCTGATGTCAGGTGCATGGTGGCGGACCCCGACAGTGCCGTCAATGTCACAGACGGTGAGAGTATACAGCTGCTATCTGAAGGACGGCGCACAGTATCTTGGATCTGGATGTCCGCCGACAGCCTTACGATGGACAGTTCTATCGAATCCAGGATGCAAGACGGTGAGAGCTCTCCAATCAAGCGGACTTGATACATCACTGACATGATTATTTAGCCTTGCGCATCGAATTCTTGCGGAGCAGAGCGCGTTCGAAGCGCTGGGACGAACAGGTCAACCTGCTCCAAGAGGAGAAGCGTCGCACGCTGGTGTCTTGCGAACGGAATGCACAAGAATGGGACGGTAGAGGCATCAAAGCGTCACTATCCAGTGACGCGTACGCGCAAGGCTTGTCAGCATATGCTGCTGAACAAGCTTCGATTCAGCGTGGTATTGCAGCAAGGTATCGCGCGTTGTGGAGCAATGTGCCCATAGACGAGTGCACGAGCCCGGCGCAGGAGGAAACAAGTAATATTGACATCGACTTAGGGCTAAATGAGTCCGAGGATGAATGGGGCGAAGACGGTGATCCTGATGATGATTAGCTACTATGTTTTGTACTGTAGAACTTATAGATTGAGCTTATAATATGTTTGGAACAGCGAGTGTGCGCGTGGGCGCCTAATATATGTTTGAACGAAGGCCGAATGTTGATTTGGACTCTGGCATAGGTTTGAGAAGGTAGAAGCTGCACCGGCGAGGACAGGTGCAGTTGTACAGATTGTTGTATAAGTTGAGTTCCACAATTCTATGTCACGAACCATATTCTGATGTTCGATCACACCAGGTTGCGGTGGAATGATACGTCGACTATATTACAATAACAAAGAAATGGAAGTAGTGCCCTGACAAAACATATCTCGATTTGGATGTTCGCAATGCAACATACCGCCTAAATCAAAGTACGCACAACATTGATGCGCCATCGGTATTCATGATGTTGAACACGAGGACGCGCATCAGTAAATACCATTTTAACGTGCGCCGGCCATTTTGGGAAGGCTGGACGTAGGAACCACTCAGTTTGGAAAGCCTGATCACTGCCATCACGCAAAGTAATACGGACCAGCCACATTCGTCGAACTGCGTATGTTTAAGCGGTATGTTTAAGTGCATTCGGGCTTGTCCGAGCAGCTTTGAACTCCGCTGGCCCATGCAGCGCACCAAAGCGCCCAGCAACGATTACATGAGTTCGATGCATGAAACACGTAAGGATTATAAGCGGTTTCTTGCATGGAGTTGTAGTACACGGCTCTGGTGAGTACGCCGCCGTACACGTCTTCATAAAATAATTCGTGGGCTTTTCAAGCGTACATGCAGAAGATTCCGAGTCTTTGTGTCTACCAAGCCATGCCTGAGATCTATAAACAGCGACGCGACTCTGGTAGCCTTGCACTCTTGGTCGAAACTGCCGAGAGACGTGTTCCCGAAGTTATAGTATCACTTTCTCGAATATCGGAGACGTCACGGGATGTAAAGGTGCGCAAGAACGCACTCCTCAGAACGTGGAGACGCTATCAGAAGGCGGTGGGACTCCAAAACGAAGGTTTTGTGAGAGACAGTAAGAGCTTCTTGGAGAGCATACCGCCGTCGTCCACCTGCGCATCAAAGTCGTGCCCTTGCTATCGGAAGGAGCCCTTTCACCGGCTCCGTGTCTGCAAGGGATGCTGGCGGACATATTATTGCAGCGTTAAATGTCAAAGAGCGTGAGTATATGCCATGCATCGTATCTCCATCGAGCTCAATGTTGAACACTCGGCGTGCAGGGATTGGCAGGAAGGCGGGCATGCAAATCTATGTCGGAGGAGACATGTGGAAGATGAACATTAATAACCAGCGTATCTATACGTGCAAACCACATCGACTTATTCCTTCCCGGTATTATGCTATGAACTCGAATGCATCACGTCGTCATCATCTCGGACCTGATGCGTACAATAACGCGTCAAAGAATGTGGAGGCCAGCATAAAGTGCTAGCATTATGCAAGTTCGTAGTGGACGGAACACCTACACTGCATGAATTGCATGATCATCAGAATAAGGGAGAAAGCTGCTTGCAAAGGTCATCGACTCGCCCCCTCTTTTTGTAGATCATTTCCAAACGATCACGTCAGGCTAGAGACTACGATATCATGATGTATAGCGATACGACAGGTTTGTACAGAGGGTAAGACCTCGGACTACGGATCTAAAGCCGTGTCGGTTGACACTTGAGAGTCAACTACAGCGCTTTGCTTCGAAGATGATTATGGTACTCACGGCACCTGGGCACCAGATCAAAGAAGCGAAAGCCTTGAACTACCCCGAAGTTGATAGTGTGTGATAAGTAGGAGGAGAGTCATTATAGCCCGGGCCGTCGGGAGTCCTTGGTATGCTCTGCTCCTCAGATTGCAGTCCGGGGGGCCCTTCGGCGTGGATACCGCCGCTGATTTCAACGACAGACAGTGCGGTATTCTCGCGCGGCGACAGCTCGTTCAAGTGAGCGATGGTCGTCCTATGGGTACCACGGGAGGCCCTTTCCTTGAACGCAGGCGATTGCGTTGACAGTCGCAATGTAGGGCCCCCTTGTGGAAACGGCCAGATGTGTGCCGTGATGGGCTCTTCGGAGGTGCGCTGTTCGTGCCTCTGGTTGCTGATAAGCCTACACCGTAGGAGCCATATAATGAATATCATGCCAGCCACAGAGCATGGTAGCACACTGGCGAGTACGATGGTACGGATATGATTCTCCGCGTTCGGTGCGGCTGCAGGCATGGCTGTGGGAAGGGCATCGACTGAATAGGAAGCTAGTGGAGCGTCATGCTGGAGAGAACTGGTAGTAAGCTGCGTGGACGCGGTTGTGATATTAGCAGAGCTTGAGCGAGGAGTCGCAGAATTGCTGTTGACTACGTTTGTAGCAGTCGTAACGACGTCTCTAAGACGGCCGGGTGAGGAGTGTGATCAAAGTCCCGGATTAAATGCTTACTGTTCATGACTATAGATGATATAATCGAATAGAATGAGCGACTTCATGCCACCGGGCTGACCATTTAGCAGGGCAAAGGTGTGCAACCCAGGACCGATTGAATCGTTGGCCCAAAGACAGTGGTCGTAGACATATGACCCGTTCTTCGGATCTTGAGTGTACGTGAAATTACCTGACGGTTGTCCATCAATGAGAAACGATAATTGAGTGCTATGGGTCTGCCATAAAATTCCAAAGACGTATATAGCTGACCCTATTGTGACGCTTCAGCATTTTGTAGTCGATGTGAAAGGTATTCATACCGTTAAATTGGATCTGAGCCGTCCGCGCCTCGCTGAAATTTGCGTTCGTGGGCGAAAAAGTCGCATCATGCCATGTGCCGTCCTTCGTCAATGATGGGTCCGGGTGCGCTGTACAACGTGAGCAGTTGCCTCCCAAGTTCCACCCGTCTAATGGAGCATATTGGAACGTATGTCCGGTCAAAGGATCGGGGAGAGTATCGTCGACAGTTATGTTGACCAGGATTGCGTTAGCAGAAGACAAAGACAGGTTGATACAGACCAGGATAAGGGGATATATAAGCATGACTCATGAGGCGCCTGGGCTACTGTATATGCCGTGACTGATCAGCTATGTCGTTCGGGTCGAGAGGAGCTGAATGGTGGCCAATGCGCGAGCGGCATACTATTATAGACGTTAGAAGATCACATTTGAGTGATAGTAGCCAAGTAAACTAACGACGCGCCGCTGATGCTGCCTCCCGTACTGAGCCTTTGCAGCGACAGGTGATTGTTATTCGGGCTGCAGGAATTCTCGCAAACTACTGTAAGCTTGCCTCGACTGCGGTGGCAGCTGACGTGTCATGAAATCCAGAATCTGGTCGATTTCTGGCTTCATGAGGCCGGCTGTTGAAGGACTGCCAAGACGCTCTGCAGTAAGATTCGACGTGGTAACCCCGTCCTCCTACGTGAAGGATATTTCATGTACAGCAGCATAGAATTTGTAGCTACCTAAGTGCTCCAGCTCATATAAGACGAGTATTTCCTGCATAGAACCGAAAATATGGGCTCACCTTCTTCCATCCAGGGCTATGGATTCAATGACTCAGACAACTTTGCCCAAGCCTCTTCGCTAATTCTGCTCAATTTACTTTCAAGGTGGAGGTATATGGTCTCTTCGTGCGGCCGTAAGTCATTTGTGATTCATAAATACAAGTAACTCGAAGAAGAAAAGAAGTTAGAACCAACTGAAGTTGGCCGGCAAGTCCCAGAGTCGTGAGAAACAGTAAAAGCGCTGAAAGTAGGTCCCCAAACACTGGTCGCATCCCAGCGCCGCGGCTGGCCGCGGCGGGTCGGTTACAGTGTTACCTCCAACTCTCGACGTCTCGATGTCGTTCAACAAGTTTACTCTTATTGCTTCGTTCCTCGGTCGAAAGCGCACCTCCAAGCCACCGCTCATCTCTTTGTATCATGCCGGGCGAATTTCCCTCAGAGTCTGAGCCTAGCTTCGAGCCTCAAGTCCTTCCCCCAGCGTTACGCGAACGCTTTGCACACATTCTAGAACAACCAGGACCCTTCGCTCAAACGGTCAAAGCACGTCTTGTTGCGTTCAGCGAGATCGACAAGGAGCATGATCCTCTACACCATCTTTTGGACTTTCTGATCGTGACAGCCGGCTGGCACCATGAGCCCAGTTGCTGTGCTGCAAAAAATGCCTTTGTTGAGGCAGCACTTGTCGATGAACTCCTAGAGGCACTTTTTATCAGCGATCTGTTCTGGATTTATGAGGAAAATTCGTATCGATGCTCAATCATCATATCGGTTAGGGGTGTCTCGTTTTCACTGTCCGGTAGCTCGCTCATGATACATGTTTATTAGCACCTCCTGAACACCTTTCTCGTCGCTGCACATCTAGTGCAATACGGTGCCAATACGAATGATGGACCGCCTCGAATGTACATGAAGACTCTCGCAGCCCGGAAAAAACTGCATATCTCCCAGTTCCTGAAAAAGATATGGGACTTTCGCAGCTTAATCTTTGCGGTCAAACCGACGTTGTTAGATTCAAGACTACAAAATGAGCTCATAGACGCGATAATGGTCTGCACTCTAGAGCTAGAAGGCCTTTATCACGATCAAAAACAGTAAGAGCTCTTTACTGCTTGACTTTTACCTTGGCTGAAGACAACGGCGGCAGGTCTCTGTTAACCTCTACGCGCGAAGTCGGATACTTGATCCTGTACCTCTGGCTCACTATTCCTAGCGAGTGGGATATTTTTGGAAGGTTCTTCGAAATTGTGGTCAACGGCTTCAGTATACAGGACTTTAGAGATCCTTGGTGCAGTGCACTGGAGTCGTTCTTCGCTAGTGAAGAGTTCGCTTATCCGTTGCTCGTGAAGTGTTGTTCATGTTTACGGAAGCCAGACGTCCCTGGAAACCTTGGTCTTGCCGGTGTTCTCCAAGTCACACAATGCTTGGTGGACGTCTGTCCCCCCAACAACGCAATCGGGTCTGACACCGGATGGATGGGTCTGCTTCTCGCTATCTCCCTCGCATGTGCGCGCGAATATTGCCATTCCCTCGGCAAAGAAGAAGAGCTCAACCTGAGTCGAACCGTTATACCTCAAAGTATTGAAATAGCTCAGTGCGTCGTTTAATCTATATTTAGTACGGAGACGATTCAACTGTGTCTCAACAGCTCTATAATGTGTTGCGGCCGAGTAGCCAGTTTGTACTCCGATAGCGCACAGTCTCTCTCAAATACGGGACTCGTACCGCTGATTGCATTACACTCAGTCTTTGCTGTTACAGAGGGGCCCGAACATATTGTTGGTGAGTACGTCGTTTATGTATCTGCAATCGATAACTAATTTCCGGTTTGTGAAGCATATATGCAGAACATCATCTCTATTTACATAGACATGCCAAAGACCTATCGTCGGCAACGCGACGCGTGTAGCATGGTCAGATTGATCGCAGTCTCCGAGGAACGTGTCCCCAGCGTCATACAGTCTTTGTCTCAAGTTCCTGAAATATCTGAGGCCGTGAAAACTCGCAAGAATGCCCTCCTTGGGACGTGGACGCAGTATCAGACGACCCTGAGGCTCCGTGATGAGGAATATGTCAAATCAAGTAAGCAGTTCTTAGTTACCGTTCCAGCACGGCGAACTTGTGCATTCAAGTTATGCCCCTGCCATGGGCACAGGCCTGAGCACCGGAGGCGTGTATGCATGGGCTGCTGGCGGACTTATTACTGCAGTGTTAAATGCCAAAAAGCGTCAGTACATGCCGCACGTTCTATGCCGACCAAGCAATGATTGCTGATCGCGTGTCGCGCAGGGACTGGAAGGAAGGCGGGCATGCAGATCTATGCCGTCGTCCCAGGCTTGCGGAAGACAGCCGTGAAACAAACCAATAGATGTTACGGCGAACCTAAGGTAATCCATTCTTAGTCGCTCTCTGTACGCTTTGATCTCGTGATATCATGCTGCGAGCATAGACGCCTCATAGCCGGAGACATCGTTAAACTGGAGGGCCTTCAGGCGATCCTGATGTATTATATGTCAACATACGTATCCGCCGCATGCATGTCCCCGTACAACAAGTACTGGGGGGATGCAGCGCCTTCAATGCAGATTGAAAGAGGAATCCAGCGTGGTCTTCTGGCTATGTAAGCAAGGAGCCAGTCTGATACCAAGGCAAGCTTGAGCATAATGCACTATCAGGAGAGTCCCACCATCAAACAACCGGTCTTGCAATCCCTTCTGGTTGTAGCCTCGCAGTGTCCAGTGACGATATCCAGTCACACTGCTACGTCTCATTCTGTGGCCTGTGCCGACTTCAATCCTGCGCAACCTCAAATTCGTAATCATAAAAGGTACTGAGTGATCAATGATCAGAACCATACACCTCGTCGTGGGCTTGAACAACCGTGGATGCGCACTTGGAACTTGGTGCGCAGTGAGAAAAGGTCGAGCGGCGCACGCCTAGAAGGCCGTGAGAAATCATAGTAGCGTTTGGAGTAGGTCCCCGAACACTATCCAGCGCCGCGGCTGGCCGCGGCGGGTCGGTTACAGTGTTACCTCCAACACTTGACGTGTTTCAAGAGCTCGATGTCGATCAACAAGATAACTCTTAGTGCTCTTTCTGGCCCCAGCCGCATTCCCAAACCACCCTTCGTTTCTTTGTATCATGCCGGACGAATTTTCCTCTACGTCCGAGCCTCAAGTCCTTCCCCCAGCGTTACGCGAGCACTTTGCACACATTCTAGAGAAACCAGAACCCTTTGCTCAAACGGTCAAAGCACGTCTTGCTGCGTCCAATGAGATCGACAAACTTGAAGAGCAAGATTCTTTGCAGCATCTTTTGGACTTTCTGGTCGTAACAGACGACTGGTACCATGAGCCCAGTTGTCGTGCTGCAAAAAATGCTTTTATTGAGGCAGCACTTGTCGATGAACTCCTGGAGACAATTTTTGCCGGTGACCTGTTTTCGATTGACGAAGAAGACTTGTATCAGTGCTCTGCCACCATATCGGTCAGGAGTGTCTCGTCTTCCCTGTTCTGTAGCTCGCTAATGCGCACTTATAGGGTCTCGTGGATATTTTCCTCCTCATTGCACACCTAGTGCAATTTGGTACGAATGCGAGTGAGGGACGAGTTCGAATGCACATGGAGAATCTCGCCTCCCGGGAAAAACGGCGTATCTCCCAGTTCTTGCAGAAGATATGGGACTATCGCGACTTGGTTTTGGCAAGAATACCGACGCGATTAGAACCAGAGTTGGGGAATAGGCTCACAGATGCGATTTTGGTATGCATTCTTGAGCTAGAAGGCCTTTATCATGACCAGAATCAGTGAGAGCGCTTCATCTTCTGACCTTTACTTCCGCTGAAAATAACGACGGCAGGTCTCTCTTGACCTCCTCATACGAGATCGGGTACTTAATCCTGTACGTCTGGGCCATTATTCCCGATTGGGATATATTTGGAAGATTCTTCGAGATCGTGATAAACGGTTTCGATACACCACACCTCAAAGACCCTTGGTGCAACGCAGCGAAGTCATACCTGTCTGAAGCAGCGCATGCTGATGAGTTTCTCCTAAAATGCGTCTGCTGTTTACGCGTACCAGAAGTCCCTGGTGCCCTCGGTCTTGCCGGTCTTCTCCAGTTCATACAATGCATGATGGATAACTTTCCACTCAGTTCAACCTGTCCTGACATGTCGTGGATAAGCCTGCTGCTCGCTGTCAGCTGCGCGTGCGCGCGCGAGTATTGCCACTCTCTCCAAGAAGAAGACGAGTCGAACTACAACCGAACGATCATACCTCGAGGTATCGAGATTGTCCAGTGCGTCGTCTAAACTTTATATCATCTGGAGGCGATTTAAGTTGTTTCGATAGTTCCATTCTCTGTTCCGGCCGTGTGGCAAACTTGTACTCCGGTTGCGCTTACCATGTTGCGAATATGGGACTCGTTCCATTGATGGCGCTTTACTCCGTCTTCGCAGTCGTAGAAGGACCCGAAAGCGTTGTTGGTGAGCATGTTATTTTGATATCCCTTCATGACGGGAATTTACTCTTTCGTGTTTGAAGCGCACCTGCAGAGCATTATTCATGTCCATGAAGCCATGTCACGGATCTATAATCGACAAGGCGACGTTTGCAGCCTTGCCACCCAGATTGCGGCTGCCGAAGAGCAAGTCCCCAAAGCCATACAGTCTCTGAATCAGGTGCTCTCGAGGGATGTGAAGGCTCGCAAAATTGCGCTCCTTGGCACTTGGAGACGGTATCAGACTGCCCTCCGGCTCCAGGACAAGGAGTCTGTTGAAGGAAGCAAGAAATTCTGCAGGATTACTGAAGCACGGCGCACTTGTGCATTCAAGTTATGTCCCTGCCATGGGCACAGGGCCGGACACCAACTTCGTGTATGCAAGGGGTGCTGGGGGACTTATTATTGTAGCGTGAAATGCCAAAAAGCGTCAGTATATGCCGATCATTCTACGCCAATCAAGCTAATTATCCATTGTCTGCCGCGCAGGGATCGGAAGGAAGGCGGGCACGCAGCTCGATGTCGACGTGCCAGTCATTAAGTCAATATTCATGATGTTGACGACCATCCAAAGTAGTCTACTCGTTTACCTCGTCTTACACCTGGATAACATGGTTCACGGATCACATGTGTTCTCAAACCGATGACCCCAGACACCTAAAGTTGGGAGAGGGCGGTAACCGCGCGTCCCCCACTGCTACACATCTTCATCTCAAACCACCATGACAGACTCTCTACCAGAAGTATACGGCGACTTGCCCGCAAACGTGCCTACGTTCGCGGAAACGCACGAATATTTAAGACACGCCCTTGACGAGCCAATACCTGAGACAGACTCCGGGGTTTCCGAACGCAAGCATACACTCTTGGCTAGATGGGAGCACTTTTCCCTGGCATGGAAGCTTCACGACCAATCGTTCATATCGGCATCCCCTGCTGAACCGGATAGCATTCCGTAGAAGAGCTGTGCATACGAATGTTGTCTTTGCTTCGGCAAGAAAGGGCACCACAATCTACGCGTCTGTAAAGGATGCTGGCAAGTGTTCCATTGCAACAGTAGCTGCCAGACGCTGTGAGTGGTCTATTTTGAGACTTGTGTTACTGAAGACATATGTATACCTTACTTGGCTGACTTTTAGAGACTGGCGTGAAAGACACTCTCAAAAATGCCGACGTATGCGAATGCGCTGAGGTAAGCTTTAGGTATGTCCTCGCCACTAGTAATCTAGCCACAAGTTAGTCGTTCCGACCTTTTCCGAAGTTCAGGACAGAATTAGTTGGTTATACAGTCATGGAATCTTGGAGAAAGCAAACAGCGATATAAGAGACTTCATAGTGCAGCTCGGCATGTAGGATCTTCAATGATGTAGTATTGACCGTCCGACATAAACCTCGAAATAATAGATTACGTATGAATCACACTAAACCAGAATACCAGACCATAGGACATTCCAATCACGAAGAAGGAAATGAAAGACTGAGTCATTTTGGAGCAAAGCCCTTGATCATATCTGCTGCCTTCTCAGCAACAGCGACGACAACAGCCAAAGGGTGGCCGGAGACTTGTGTTGGGAAGACAGAGGCGTCGACGACGCGGAGGCCCTTAACGCCATGCACGCGCAGTTCAGGATCGACCACGCTTGTGGCGGGATCTGTGCCCATTCGGGCGGAGCATGCCTACATTGCCACGGTTAGTTCGCAAGAATCATCTCAACAGCAAGCTTAACGCACAGGATGGAAGTCTGGTAGTGCGTTCTTTCGGATGAACGATTTGATTTCGTCGTCCGTGATCTGCAAAGCACGAAGTGTCAGCATCAGTGAAGTTCTTTCGCGAGGCTCACGAGACTTCAGGGAGGATATGTACAGACCTTGTCAGGATCAGCATCTCCTGGCCAGAAAAAGTCGTTCGTGTCCGTCGAGTGCGGCTTGAGGTCCAACATTGAGGCAAGCGGTTCGGTGCGCGCGAGGCGCAGAAGGAAGCGCACGCCGCGCGCAACGACATTCAGGTCGTTTTCTGAGGCGTAGTAGCTGTGCAGTTGCCGGAGAGAGAGACGTCAGCACCCCAGTCTCACACTTCAACGTGAGGCAGTGGTACGTACTTTGCGTCAATGACGGGCGCCTCCCAAGGGTCCTTCGACTTAAGCATGACGCTGCCAGTACTTTCAGGCCGGAGCGAGATAGCGAGCTAAAAACAGCGCGCAAGTCAGTCCAAGATGCTTCGTAGCTGACGGCCGTTTGCCATACCATTGTTATACCGAGCGTACCTGACGGTGGCTGAACACCGCCGTCCCCAATAACGCAGATCGGCGCCCACATTATTTCGATGTCTGGCGCACCCGGACCCGATGTTAGGTCCCGCACTGGAAGGCCATTCGAAGATTTCGACGTGAATGGGAGCCTAGTGGCAATCAAATGATTAGTTTATACTTTAGACCAGGTTAGGGATGAGATATGAAGAGAGATTGATAAGAGTTTACAATGAGTATAAGGTAAGGTTTGAAGAGGTAACGCACTTCGGGTCGTCTGTGCGGATGAAGGCGCCTCCCGGAATTGTGAGCCCTCCGAGAGGACCCTTTCCTGCAATGAGCCACTTGAACATAGCGCTGAGACCCGGAAGAACGCCCATGAGATGATCCCAGGTTACACCAGGCTTCGCACGGAAGTCCGTAGAGCCTGATCCAACATGCTAGGCGGGACATGAGCTATGGAACCGATGACTTGGGAGGAACAGCGCACATCAGAGAGGTTCTTGCCCACCGCAGGCAAGTCTTTGATGATCGGGATATCAAGACCGCTTAGTTCTTCTGCAGGGCCTATGCCGGAAAGCAGAAGCAGTTGTGGTGAGCCCACGGCACCACCGCTGAGTATGATTTCTTTTCGCGCCTGAACGCCATACTTGGGAGATGTAGGGCTTGTGGAGATGAGCACGCCGCTTGCGCGGGGCTCCTCGTCCTTGCCTTGGTCAAAGACAATCCGGTCGATGTGCGCATTGGCTGCGATAGTGAGATTGGGACGCGCGAGAACGTCTTTTGTAAGATATGCAGCGGCAGTTGAGCTCCCTATATTCCACGATTTCAAATGCATGCGTGAGAGGAGCCAGCGATGCAAGGTGATAAAGTACTTACGTCGTCCGGACGGGTCAATGGTAGAGATGAAGTTGACGACGCCAGCGGTCCCCTTCGGGGTGTTCACATCGCTAAATTCGCATAGGTCATTAGCCATCAGAATAGTCTTTAGAATGCGGGGATGTAAGACATACTCGGTATACGGAACACCCAATGCTCGTATAGCCTCAAATACGGCTTTGCTGACGGGCTGGTGCATGATGTCAAGATATGATTATACTGACACTGTATGACCACACTGACCGCGTTTTCTCTGTGGTGACCTGTCTGAATAGGACCGTTATTACCGCGTTCTTTTGCGTCAACGCCGGGATAAAGCGGGCTTGAATGATAAGTCTCTGATTTGAGGAAGTATCTGGTAACTCCGTGTCAATTGGGCGATATTACGAGGAATCAAATTCTCGCGTACGGTCGAACAGAATCATAGTTCCATCCGGTGTTACCTAGACCTTCCCACTCTTCAAAGTCTTCGAACCGATGTCAACGTTGGTTTAGTTCAGTAGAGGGTACAATCTCACCTTGAGGTGCACATTGATGGTAAATCGAGGCGTTGA
Source organism: Pleurotus ostreatoroseus (assembly GCA_005298045.1). Taxonomy (NCBI): domain Eukaryota; kingdom Fungi; phylum Basidiomycota; class Agaricomycetes; order Agaricales; family Pleurotaceae; genus Pleurotus; species Pleurotus ostreatoroseus. The sequence continues at coordinate 50,011 of SWBT01000105.1, read as the reverse complement.
TCGCGCTATCCGAAGAAAAAGTCAATAATGCAAAGATAAGTGTTAAGACAGTGTCATCACCTCGTTCCTCCAAGCACCTTTCCGCGGGGCCAGTCGATGACTCGATCATTTAAAGCGCTCTGAGGACTACATACACGTTAGTGTGGAAGGATACGTCGTACATTCTGATGCATATGCAAGCTTACACTGTCTTGAACGCCCAGTCGACCGGCGATTTGAAAGTCTTGGTGAAGGCGAACGGAATAGTGGTCACAAAATCGTCGCTACGAGCTGGTGAGCCGCGTCGATATGTACGAATGCAATATGGGAACATGTACCTTTTCCCAGCTTCAACAAGTAACACCGTAGTGCCCCGGTCTTCACTCAAGCGTGCAGCTAAGACACAGCCCGCCGTACCTAGAGCAAAATATTACTTCTCCCCCCTAAACAAAGTATGACACAGACGCTTACCCCCTCCAACGATAACATAGTCGTACTCCCGCCATTGCGTGGCGTCCGACTCCTCCGGACTGGCATATTGATGAGGATCTGTGTGCGCGTACTTGGAGATCGAGTGCCCCATCGTACTACGAGATGTACTCGGTGCTTTAGCTTGCTAGAAAGTAGGGTCGCGGTGGGAGATGAAGGGGGGGTGTAAATGCACCGTTTGGCCGGGACCCCAAAAAGGTACCAGATAAGTGCACCCGCGCAGCCATAGAGCCCTCCGAGCATTTCTAACACAGAATCCGCAAGAAGGACATGGCATAGGAATAAAAGAGCTCTCCATCAAGATCGCGTTGCAAGGTCCAGTGTAGGATGACAAGCGCCTACGAGCAACTCCGAGCCGCCGGATCTGATTGTGATTGGCTGATTGTGATGCTGATCGGTGATCGTTGACTGTCGGTCTGCCCGATGCGTTTGCAGTTTGTTCTCAACGCTCATCTTATGTTCCAGTGCACGGCTTCACACGGGCAGCCTATCATGCCACGAAACCTCGTTACAGTAGCTACTTTTCATCGAAGCAATATCAGATACAAACGGTAATTAAGGCACTATCCCCGTCTCAATATTGACATTCAACCGCGAATAGGACAATGGGATACACGAACGTCACGGACTTGATCGTTTCGTTGTAAGTGAGGCATGCGCAAAGTTATTCTGAAGTGAGTATTTTTGACGTATTATCGCTCAAGCTCACGTCAGATCTCCAGCCGTGATCGTTCCGTCGAGTTTTCAGGAGGTTTGCATTTGTACAAACTGAGAGTTCGAAGACTCCATGGGCATTTCGTCACGCTCTCAATCAGCCTTTTTTCTGCCTTGAGAGTGAGTCGTTCATGGAGGTCTTGGCTGCCACGAATCTTTCACGGGCTGATATCGGTCGCGTAGAGCCGTGCTGCTACCTCATGGACATGATCTATGACACATCGCAATGGTTGATGTTGCTGTGCTCTCTAGCCTACTATCACAATGACCTCTGCGGAGCTCGCGCGGAACCAGGAATGAAAGGGTCGCCGATAACGGGAAAGTCCGGTCGGTCAGAATATTCACCTAAATCCCCGCTTGATATAGATCCAGTGTTCTAGCATAGATGGCTATACAACGAGTCGGGAGAGCAGCCCGCGTAAAATTGGTTTCAGAAGCCTTTGCTCTCCTATAGCTGGCCCATCCTCTTCACGCGATACCTCGACCCCTCTCCTCAACCATGTTCGACAGTGTCAAGACGTTGTACCTCTTCACGAAGTCAGACTTCAAATCCATCTTGTTGCCGATTGTAAGTCCCGGTAGTTATCCTCCGTACATCATACTCAGGCTTTGTCCGTCCCAGATGGTATTTGCTTGCGCGGGCGCAGCAAACTTAGAACTTGGCCAGTTCCTTCGAGCCTTCTTCTGGCTATGGCTACACCTGCTCCAGTTCTGCGTGTCAAACCAGAGCTTGTCTCCTGAGGAGGACGCACAAAACAAACCATTTAGGCCGATCCCTGCGGGACGCATCACCGTCGCGCAAGCTCGAAAATTGCGCTGGGCCCTGATACCAATATGTCTCATGGTCTCTGCAGCATATGGGGTCTTACATCCCGGTGTCACTCTCACTTTACACTTCCTCCTTCACAATGAGCTCAAGCTTGATGCCAACTGGATTACTCGAAACGTTCTCAACGCTCTCGGCTACTGTGCCTTCGACGCCGGTGCCTCCGCCATCCTAGGTATCGTACCGCTCTTTTCTCTTATGTTCTGAGCATCACTCATTTTTCTCGCAGATACAAGCTCTCGCTCTGCGGTGACCGTCGCGCGAGATTTGAGTTTCATGATCATCCTTACGACGATCCATGCTCAAGATTTCCGAGACGAGGTCGGGGACAGACACGAAGGGCGAGAGACGATCCCCATCGTGATGCCTCGCGTTGGCCGCCTGTCGATGCCCTTGGGCCTAATGTTCTGGTCTCTCATCCTGATCATAGGGTGGTGCCGCAACGTCGTGCTCGGCGCCGCCCTCGTCGGGATGGGGATCTGGGTTGGATCGCGGTTCTACTGGGTACGGGATGCCGATGCCGACAAGACATCCTATCTGCTGTACAATGTAAGCCCCTCGCCGTGCCCATTTGATTTCGCGTTGCTCAGCGAGTATGCCCGCAGCTCTGGCTATCACTGGCTCGAATAGTCCCGCTTACGTTCTGATCTGTTCGACTCCTGAATTGATATAATCAAACGACGTTGCAACTGCTTCCATTGCATGAGCTTGACTGCGTCCTGGAATATTTTCCCGCAGAGCTTGAAGATTGCATAGCCCAGCGCAGGGCGCGATGATGGTGATCGCATGCGCGCCTCGCCACCTGACAGAGTTCCTAGTCAACAGAATTTGATCCTACCAACCGTCTGTGATTGAACAGGCTCATCCGTTTCAAGCGCTTTGCCATGCATTGCCTTCTATTCAAACCAGCCGGAGATCCGACTGCCGTGAGTCGTATGGCCGACCGGCGCCCGATGTACTGGCTATCCCTGCCATGGCGGTGCGACATCTTTGCACGCCCATTTGTGAGCGCTCTATAATCTTACTTATTGACACTGAGATTGGCACTGGGCATCGTCACAGGTTTAGATGGATCATGGAGACCAGTTGGCCTAATCCGCTGATACGTTTCGTTCCTTTGTGTCCCTCTTCAGGAACAAGCAGACCAGTAAAATCAGCTGGAGCATATATAGGGCCCGTTGAGTACGAAGGCACATCAATACACTTCTAAATCGTCACAGCCATGTGGAAATTTGTCTTACAAGCCGTAAACCTCCTCACCTCCACTGTCTGGGGCGTCTCGTTTTTTGCCCTTTTCCTCCTATGCATTGCATACCCACAGAGGCTCATCTGCACTCGTCCTCGGCCAGACCTTCCTGGCCCGGCTGGACACCCTCTTGTAGGCAATCTCCTGCAGATTCTTCCTCACCGCGAGCGCACGGTAGAATGGTTTCAGACAATTATTGCCAAGTACGGTCCTTTGGTCACGTTCACAATGCCTCCGTGGGGACGTGTCATCTTGATCAATCGACCTGAGTGGCTGGAGCACATCAAGCAAGGTATGCACATGCTTCGTTGTTGCAGTGTAACATCATGCGCTGATGCATCGGGCGACTACAGGAGATGTGCAGAAGTACAGCAGGGGTCCTATTGCCGTCGCTCTCTTTACCGAGTTCCCTGGTCGCAACACGCCTGTGGCGTCGGAAGGCGCAGAATGGCGAGCCGCTCGTAAAACAATGGCGTAAGTGGCTGCGCTGTGGTTGCTGCGATCCTGCTGAGCATGTCCTTCCAGTCCGATCTTCACGATCAAGTCCTTCACCAATCATGTATCATCGGCCATGAATGAGGTACGATGATCTCACATCATGAGGTACCAAAAGGATTAACGCTTGGCACAATATCATTAGATTGTTCCGCTCACTCGTCAACTCCTGCGCGATGCGTGCGAGAAACAGGTGCCTATAGATTGGAACGGTGAGCATATGATTGACGCTGCTCATCAATCTTGGGACTCGTCATTCTCACGAGGCGTTCTTGCCGATCATCGATTCCTGCAGACTTGTCCGGACGCATCGCCTTCAGCATCTTCTGCAAATCTGCCCTGGATCTCGACGATTCTGAGGTTCTGCGAGGGAGCATCGACTGTCTCAGCTCCCCACATCCCATACTTGATGCTATCAATGTTCTCAACCGCGTCTCATCAAGGTGTGTCCTCATGCTTTTCGTATGTTTTATTGCGAACTGAGATGACGACGCTCACAGCCGCATATTAAATCCATTGTGGCGCTGGACCGAAAAGGTATAGTTTCCATTAGAGTACTGCTGCACCGCGTTGAGAGCTGATCTTATGTTCCATATCTTCCAGATAAGCGGTGTCAACACGAAGTTCAACGCCGCGCGCGAGACCGTGTGGCGTTTAGTAGATACCGTTATAGAGGAACAAAAGCAGAAGCCCGGGAAGGCGCAAGACAACTACCTGGCAAATCTGCTGAACGATCCTGATATCAAGAACCCACTATTGATACGAGACGTCCTCGTGACACTCCTTTTCGCTGGACGAGACAATACGCAGAATGCCCTGGCATGGGCTCTCTTTGCTCTGATGAATCATCCCACGTGGATCACTCGGATGCGCGAAGAAGCCGTTGCAAATGCCAGCGAAAATCATGAAGTAGAGTACCATAATTTGGCGGTAAGCCTTCTCGTTCTCAGTCTGGACGTTTCGCACTCACTTGTCTTATAGCGCTATCCTGTCCATCTCGCTGTTTTCTACGAAGTAGTTCGCCTATGGCCGGGTTTGCCAAAGAATTTCCGCCTCGCCTTGGTCGACGATGAATTGCCGGCTATCCCGCACCTTGGACAGCCTGCTGTGAGGGTAGACAAGGGCAACTATATTTTCTGGTCCGACTATGTTATGATGCGCGATGAAACAGTACGTCTCTATCTCATCTTTGTGCCGCTGGGCTCGTGTATCCATTCTCTATCTCAGGTTTGGGGTCCTAATGCCGCCGAATTCAATCCTGGACGACATCTCGATGTCGATGGCACGTTCATCAAGCCAGCTCCCCCGACGTTCATTGGCTTCGGTGCAGGGCCGCGATTATGGTTAGTCCGCTGTCGTTACGCTTTGATGTATGACCAGTGTGCTGACCTCTCGGCTATCTCGCACTAGTCCCGCTGCACAGCTGGTTGCGTACGAGTTCGTCGCATGCTGGGCTGGCATCCTGCCTCATTTTGACTTCACGCCCATGCGCAATGCGCTCCCAGATGGTACTACGTATCAGGTTCCCCATCTCATAGAAGCTTTCACGCCGTCGTTGTCTTGCCCCTTGATGGTTGATGTACGGCAGCTGAAGACTCAGTGACAACCGGGGCGTAGAACGCTACTTCCCGTGGCTGCCATGAAACCTCGTAGCTTGATGTCAGCCCTCAGGACATAGCTTATTCTAATAGTGTCAGTTGATGTAGTGAGGACAGGATGCCAGGCTAGAAATTCGTATTATACTGGAGTCAACCCAAAATTCGAAGTCACCAGCTTGCTCACGTTAGAGATTCAGTACTACCTTGGCGGATCCAAACAATGGACTAAGACGAAGAGCCAGTTCACATGTGCCATGTCGGATGCATTCCTTTGATATCGGCGAAGGGCGCCTCGGAGTACGGCTATAACTGTCGTCGGACCTAAAACCCATTCTACCCGGATCGATGGTATCGTCACAAGCTCCGTTGCATGGGTCTGCGAGAGACTTGCTACCAATTGCAAATGAAGCACTGAGAATCTCTCAGCTACCGATCATCTCGAGTGATGTGCCTATGAAGATTTCTAGCATGGTATCAAAATCGCAAGATACTGTAACGACTTCTATCATAACATCACTACTGTTCCAAGGCACTATCAGACTTCAGCTGGTATTTGTCCCGTCGAGCCGTCTTGGATGAACTCTACGCAAGTCAGGCCAACAGTGGCCGGGGTATCTTACGTACTTAATACCAACCAACGAACCAAAGAGGTATACTCTCAGCCAACTATTGAGAGCTTATGCCAGTGTTTCTTCACCTTAGCCAGTGCAAAATACGACGAAAAGAGTGGGCCGCCCCAGGGTCCGAACCGTGTGCGCCGGAACGTCGGATCGGAACGTCGGAGATCAAATAGCAAGCGCCAGTGCACTCGCTGCCACGTGCGCAGACTACTCAAAGTGCGAGTCCCTCGCCGCTTGCTTGCCCGGTCGACTCATCGTGAATGCCTTCTGTGTCATTACAAAGAGTTGAAAGGCTTCGATGTCAAACAACTCGATGAAAAGTCCTTCACTCAAGCTTAGAAGCCGATTCTCAAGTAGCTATATCAATATTGGTACTGTCCTTCTACGGAACTTTGAATGTCGTTTTGTTCTCTAACGTACAGCTACTACTCTTTCTGATCCAGTTGCTCCTCGGCGTCGGGACAGAAACATTCATTTGTACTAGTTATCAGTGCAGATGCTGAGAATAGCGAAAAGTATCTCACGATTGCTCGTTACAGAGCAATGATGGTATTCGCATGGTCACTCCGGAGGGAACCGCCACGGCGGACTACTGCCATACAACAAGATCAATACGCCTCGTTCATCATCATCTTGGACGGGAGCGTCCGTCCTATCATCACGGGGCTGTATGTGCTCTGAACTTTCCCTGATTGATTGGATCGTCCTTGTCAGGCGCGTTCTTATAGACAAGACGTTCCTCAAACGCTTAAGGCCCTAAGCGCATTCATTGTTTTGTCCCACCTCCAAGGATGAACTCCTCCGTGCCTGTGTTAGTGCTTCCAAATCCTGAGACACCTCTGGCGTTTCTGCCTCCCAATATCGCAGGACAGCTAGAAGCTTCCGACTATCTGTATGTCGCTACGCTTGGGGTACGTAAACTCTCGATATATATTTTGTATTTATTTATCGATCCTTCAGGCCTGGATATGGGATCTTCTCATGTGCCTTGGAGAAGAGTATCGCGTACTCTTCAAGTTTCGTTTCTCATTACCTCAATTTGTCTATATCGTCGCTCGGTAAGAATTCTTTTTCCGTGAGTGGGCTCCCCTCAACCTTTTACAGAGTTTTTTCACTTCTGTATATGGCGTTGTGCACACTATTCCAGAGTGCGTATCCCTTATATCCCTTTGCCAGTTTTGATTCTGAATATTTCGCTTAGTCGGTAGCGTGGACAACTGCAACCACTTGCTTATTGCATGCGGCGTTGTAGGCGCGATTGCCGTTCCAGCCAATTCATTCCTTATGTATCTTCGCGTTCGAGCCGTCTACAACCACTCTATCGTGGTCAAAACGGCTTTCGGAGTCGCCTGGCTCGGTGTACTTGGTGGTGCCTTGACTGCCCCCTTCTCCCTTCAAGGTGTCCATATCGGAACGACAAGGCGCTGTATCAATAGCTCTGTCAAGGCCTACGGCGCTGCGGGCCTACTCGCTGCTGCTATCAACGACACTCTCATCTTCCTCGCGATCACTTTCCGTCTCCTCACCGCCCATCTCACAAGCGATAGTCTGCGGGATCGCTTCCGGAGCTTCGTTCGCGGCGAAGGCCTTCATCGCATGCCGAGACTACTACTACAGACCGGTCAGCTGTACTACATGTGGGTTTAATTTTGATACGCCCATGGTGCTTTGCTGATCTGCGCGACTCAGGGCCACCGCCGGAATGAATATCTTCACTGTCATCAGTGTCATGTCTTCCGGGTTCCCGCCCCTTCTGCGGGCGATGTTCACGGTGCCAAACGTTGCCCTTACCAACGCCATGGCATGCCGGGTCTTCCGTCAGCTGAAACTGGGGCTGATCGTTGAAAACAACATCACAGGTGTATCTGGTCTATCACAGAAGTCGGGACCAATCCAGCTCCTGCCACCGAGTCAATTCTCTCGCGCTGGTAGTGGCTCGACCCGAGTGGATAGCGCTTCTGGTCACACTGATAAGACGCCTGTTGCTATCAAAATTACTCACGAAGTAGACTCGATGGACTACGGTCAGGATGGTCAGTGGAAAAACAGGGATATTGTGGGTTCCAGGGTCTGAATTCTGTACATATTGCTATTGTTATAGGTTTCGTCGATATGTATCACCGATGACAAGGTCTGCACCTTGAGCTGTGAGCCATGAGCTACGTATACGAGGAATGTTGATGTTGTGCACATTGCGAAGGACAGTCAAACCTGGGTAAAGGCTTCTGATAAGCTCAAGTCATTCTTGGTGAAACAAAACCACCGGCGGACCAGGGTTTCAATGATGGAGTCATCATATGCTCGACAGTTCCCTCTGAACGATCTCCGGAACCATGGGCTAGGATTCACTCGCGTCTTATGCTGCACAAACATCCATAGAAGGGACATGAATCATATTACTTTGAGATTAACTTACAGGGGCACGTCGAGTGACCCAAACATCCATTTGGAATACATCAACAGCATCGCGACCGTTGTCTTTGATAACGTCGTCGTCAGCACTCATATATGACTTGACAGACTCGACACGGAGCACCAGTCGAGAAACAAGAATGGCATCCCATGCCCAGGCAATGCTGATGAATACTCAGAACGTCATTGAAGAGTCGGAGAAAACCGTGACTTACAATGCAACCTCGAAGACACTTCCTGGCTGATTCACGAAGTGATTAGATGGCGTAAACCCAGTGTATGAAAGCTCGTGCGGAACGACTTACCCCTCCAGCCACGGACACCAAGAGCATAACAAGTGAAGCGACTGTACGGAGCGCACCTCAGCCATCATACATATTGTACATATGACGAAGCCATCAGAGCTCACCGACGATGGCCTACGGTGAAGTGAGCCGTGAGGGATTTAGCGTGAAGTAGGTAATAGTCCTTACCAAGAACGACAAAGCCCCGTCACGTTTCACGCGCTCTAGCACCTGTTGTCTTTGCTGATATGGCTGGTCCAGCGCATTGCTCACGACCAGTATGACAGTAACGAGGTCAAACGTGAGCTAGGTGAATTGTGTCAGAAATGGGACCGAGAGCATGTATAGGAAAATAATGTATCTTACCATAGAAACCCACACGCCCATGAACGGTTTCGGATTCTGACTAATCGTACAGCTTTCCAGCGAGGAAGTATACGAGGTGCTCGCTATATGTGCTTGTAAGTATAATGGGAGGTATTATAGGACTGGGACGGACCGTAGATATCCTTGACTGCAAAGACTCCTGACACGGTTAGCCCAAGGAACGTTATACCAAACGTTGTCCATAGTATTAGTTTTGCTGTTCGCTTCTGGTCCCATAATACAAACAGGCGAAGCGCAATGTACCCTGCGAACGAGGTCTTCCGGTGTACTCTAGGCTCCGATCAGAGAAAGCGCTTACCATGAGTTGCTGCGGTCGCGACAATAGCGAGCGTAGTGACTGTGACGTATGATCCTTTACACCTGAGGCAACTAAGTCACGAGGAATGGCATACGAAAAGTGCACCTACATCTGCAAATAATTATCATTATCATGGTTGTAACCCCGCGGAAGATGATCGATGAAGACTCACTGAAATGTCCATAGATGGATGTATACCGCTTGTGACTGCCAAGAAAGTTGGGTCAGTAGTAGTCATGCCTCGAGCAGTTACGATACGCACGAAATGCTCCGTAAACCAGGCCTGCAATAGTCGAATAACGATTCCATAGAAAACATATATGCGTTGGGCTCCACCGTCGTTCCTTCCAGATGAAAATGAACTCGTCATGGAACGTCAATAAATAATCCCAAAGAAATACAGAAACTGCGACGGCTGTGAGGGAGAGGGTTAGCCACATAATTCCCGTGTCAAGCTGCACTTACCAGAGAGATACCGCGAGGTGAGCAGCAAGGACACAACCATATGGAAGAGAGATAGCGCAGGAGGGACTGTCTTTACCCAGGCGATAATATAAACAGCGGTTTGCATCACAGTGGCATCAGATACCGCACAAAGACCGGTCCATCATCGGCGTGTGCAAGCCATGCGTTTTGAGCGCTATGTTGTCGAAACAATCATCGTCTGAAGATTGTGCTGGGCTATACTTGATAGTCGCCGACCAGACAGTATCTCGTAGGGCCGACCGTAATATGCCGAGGTCGACGGACATCCAGGGTACTTTCGTCAAACCAACTTGGTCCTTGCACCGCCAAAGACGACGTCATTTTGTAGACTAGTATAACAAAATCGATGTGTGCAATGATCCCTCTCAGTCGGGCGCATCGGCTTACGAGTGTACAACACTCGTCGTACATAGAGTATTCCGCACAGGTCCAGATGTTGGCAGAATCAACGATATTGCATCTATATGGAGACGGAGGCAATGAGTGAAGCTGTCGGGGAGATGACTACCGGGGCGCCAGGGGAGTTTGTAGCTAGATCTGTGGCTGACATGCGGATCACACGTCGTCCATAACGTCCATAATGATCCATCGACCATTGAGCCATGATGGTGCGCATCAATTCTGGAGATCGAGCTGTCAGCTCACAATACTGAGTCTCAGGTGGTATTTCTGACCGCATGATGTACGCGTGAATACGGCCACATCCTCTATTGAATCCGTGAACTTGTGGCAAGATCTGTGGGCGATAATCAATGAAACTCAAACTCGTCGATCATTATTTTTGATATGTACCTTACGGTTTGTATACCGTATGTGTAGGGCAAGTAAGCATCATACTCAGGTTCATGTAATTCGCGCATTCCGAAGACTCTACGGCCGAGATGAGAAAACGGCCGAGAATTAGCATGAAAGACGTACCAGTATACCCAAGAATGAGCTGTCGTTCGGATGTGCTAGAGCACATGTGACTCCGCTGTATCAAACTTCGGTAGACCACATATCGTAACGCGATTCTTGCGCGCGGTCCAACATGAACATTTTGCGATCCAGACGTGTATGGTAGGGGATCTAACCGACAGAGATCCTGGACTCTCGATCTCGATGTGAGACAACTGAAGATTTTTCAGTGTACGTGTCCGGTATCATAGCTTTTAGAAAGCATACCATCTACTGTATCTCTTTCATTCATATTTCCGCCCTTCTCAGGTCGGTCTTGTTACTTCTCCAATGCGCACGAGCAACCCAACGCAACAGGTGTACTTACTACGACCACCATCGTTGCTGCCTAACTTGACACGTAGACTCTGTAGTATATGCTGAAAATACTGCACACAGGATTCAAAGGCGAGATTGGGGGGTTGTCCATATTGGTTGATCAAGAAAGCGTAGCTGCCAGGCCGCGGTTTGTGTTTGTCTGTGTTTGGCGCACTTATTGTACGCGCGCACGCGTCAACAAAGGTCAATAACGCGTCTCGGAGCTGGGCGATTGGTCAGTTGTTCTGGCCCTGTCTTGAAATCCAGGGAGAATCTTTTGCGGACTAGCATTGTGGTGGACGGGCGGCCGTCTTACTCGAGCGGAGGAAACAAACGACAATGTGAGAAGGCTCCGTCAGAACAGAAATTCTTCGGGAGAACGAGCTATACTACACAAAATGTTATATGCAGGTGCTGGTGCACGTTGTGCAAGCTCAGTCGAGGTCGTCAAGAGTATCATCATCCACTATCTTAATTCTTTCTCCAGTGATCGAATACATTTGTCCCTCCACAAACTCCCAGCCGTTAGACAAGACGCTGTGGACCATCGGCCCAGTGGCACCCAAGTTGAATTGGAGGGCATGAAGAAATTGCGCCCAAGCACGGGGGTCGACGGTCTGGGAACCGAAGTCAGGGAGCTCGAAGATACGAGAGTCGTTAGATCGAGGAAGTGCCTCGGCCGTCGCAATCATGTCATCGCTCGGAGGCGTGGTTGCGTCCACGGCGAGACACAAAGTACAGAGCTGGCGGCAATGGGTAACAAGGGAGAGCACCGCTGCAGCTGTGACCAGCGGAACCTCCTGACAATTCGGCAACTTGACGCTAAGCGTTTGAAGATGGGGCCACGCCTTTGCCAGCTTCTCAATAAAGGCGTCGTTGAATCCACACCCCACACGGCCTTCTAACTTCAGGCGACGAAGGCCTTTGACCTGTAGGATCGGCGTGAACGCTTCTCCGGATATAACAGCCTGCCTCTCGACGGATAGAAGGTTATCGCCCAATTCTCCGTCTGCCTCAAGGGCGAGAGAAATGCTATCGAGAGACGGGAACGCTGCAGCCGCGGCCATGAGCTGGTTCATGATAACGTCGGATCCGAAGGCAGTGAGCACGACATTGATAGAGCGCAGGGCCGGAGCCTTGAAAGCCTGCAGAACCTTGGTAGCAACCTTAGCACCGCCATGCACTACCTGGAGGTTCAGAGAAGTGAGAGAGCGGAATGCCGTCGGCGACATCTGGGAATCTGTACCGGCGGAGGTTTGTAGAGGCATCATAATGGTTAAGTTGCGGAGGTTGTGTAAGGAACCATAACGTGAAAGCGACGCGCGCCAATCTTTAGGCAGGGGAACGGTTGTTCGTATGAGCTGCAGCTCGGAAAGGCGGGGGATTGTGTTGTCTATTGCGGTAGACAACCTCAAGGTCGCTGGACTAGTATATCCAGATATCATATCTTCCGACAGGAAGCCAAGTAGAAGGCTCGTGAGATGAGGATAGTCACGGCTGATGACATCGACGGCGGTCGAGACGGTGACGAACCCCGGCATCTCTGCGGGAAGTGTAGACACTTGACCATTCATACCCAACAAAGACATAGGAGCGAGGTTAAGCTGCCTAAGTTGTGGGCCTGCGAGCTTCAGTAGGCACTCCGGGAGTTTTGTTCCGAAAGGTGTGTCCATGGGCGTCTGCAGAGTGTAGTGCAAGCTCACGAGCTGCGGGAATAGAGGGCTTCCATTGTACCAATGAGCGACATTCGCATTGAGGACCTCGAGACCACCGAAGCAGTGGCAGCGAGTCCAGTCGTTGACGTTCCAGCATTGATCCCAGTATTGAAGCGTAAGGGATCTGACTCTATGTGCGTGCTTGCGAAGGAGTTGCCAATCACTGGCTGACGGTTGTTTCTTGAGCGTAAATTGCTATACAGAGATGAGCATTGGCAGACAAAGATGACAGAAATTCATACCTTTGTCTTAGCTAGGCCGCCAGATGCACTTTTCACTGACCATAGCTCCGGAGGGAGGCACCTGAGTATGGGCAGTAAGCTATGCAAATCGGCCCATAGCTGGTCCAGGGCGGGGGAGGACACGACACGACACGTCCTGGCCAACGCAGCCAACGCCGCCAAAGACGTAGGATCGGGACGTACTCCACGCGCGTCGTATGTCTTCACATGCGAAACGATACGATTGGATACTTCGTCGATCTGCCACGCGCGATGCATCGGTGAAGTTCGTTATCGCCCAAACGTGTAGTATGAGTCTGAGGACGGAAGATGGTGGTTAGTAAAAGCAGGCTTCCTGGGGGAGGGGAGGCGAATGTCAGGAACACGTACAAGGTAGCGTCCTCTTGGATGAACACGGTAGTTGAGGTTGAAGAGAGGAAGTGTTGACTCGTGTAGCATCTCCAAGATACCGCTATGCCAGAAGGAGTACCAGAAGCGCTAAACCCGATGGAGAAGGTGTGATACAAGATGAGGGTCCATCAGCTCAAGGCAACTGATCCGTCGTGAGAGCATGGAATATCCTAGCAAGGCACTGCGAATGCGCCTGGAGTCTTGCCCAATAAACAAGTCCCAAAAGGCAAATCGTGTTGATGGTGGATTTCAAGCGATCAGCGAGTGGGAATAAGCTCCATTAAGAGATAGAGTGTATCGCACACGTTCTGCTAAATTGTGCAAGTCATACGACGATTGGACCCATTCTGCGAAGTATTTTGAGTTTGCAGTCTTGACCTTGTAGAGCGGACAACGGTACGATAAGTTTTTAAGTGCGAATTGAGTTGCACCGGCTTACCTATGTATAGCCCTCATTTGAGAAACCTTCTAGCAGGATATTCGTGCCACACGTACTTAAACTGTAACTGAGGAGACTGCGGTTTTGTTGAAAGACGACTTGCCTTGAACGTTTTCCCCACTGACTCGCTGATCTCCGAGTTGTCGGCGCTCGGCAATTGCCGCTCGCCGATTCGAATCCAACTGAAGGATGGGTTCACCTTTTCACCTTCACTACGGACCTGCGTTGATATGACTGTTGGATTTTCGTAAATCTCGTATTTCCAACACGCTGTGAATAATCATGACAGCTATTCGTTACGTATACAACTCTAGTTAGGTGAGCAGCGTGTGTTTGATTCTGATAGATTAGTGTCTGATGAACGCGCTGAACATCCTGGGATCGGCTTTCCTACAGAAAAAGACATAAACTCGGTTTGTTTGAGGACAACGCCAAGTAATGGGCAGAAATAATCCTATATCTTGCATCCTACGCTACGCAACATACTCAAAAAAACAACGATACAGCGAGGTACGTTCTGACTCGCGTCTGGTCAAGCTCACTCACTGTGAATTCGAAGTAGAACTTTGCCCACCTTACCCCTGCCATCAGCGCAACGAATCGCGCCCGTCCCTGGTGTTGTGTATTTATTGCTTGGGAAGAAGATGAAAGCAGGCAGATTGCAGGCCCGTGTCGCCCATGCTTTCGTTTACCGAAGGAGTTGCTCTGGTTTTGACCTTCCTGTTGGCCACGTATGGGGTATTTACCAACAAAAAGCCTTCACTCCGCTTTCCTCCAGGACCTGCGGGGGTGCCTCTCTTTGGCAACTTACTTCAGCTGTCTCCGAAAAGACTACACCCTCAGGTCTGCATATTTCTTCCGTTTGTCTAGCAATTCTTGTCGTAACGTTTCGCATGGTAGCTCTTGAAATTGGCACAGAAATACGGCGAGATCTTCTATCTTCACCTTGGGCCACAGCACATGATCGTCCTGAACACGGCGGAAGCTGCAGATGAACTACTCGTCAAGCGTAGCCGGAACTATTCGAGTCGGGCGTCCCCCTATGTCGCTCACGAGATACTCGGTGACGGTCAGCGTGTCGTCTTGATGCCTTACAACAAAGAGGCTAAAGTAAGTTGTAATGTTACGATGTCAAACATATCACAAGACTTTCCGCGACAGGTCTGTCGGAAGACGATGCAAAATGCTGTCGGAGCAGGGCCGTCCAAACGTTTGCGCGTATACCAGGATCTTGAATCAACCGTGACGTTGAAAGATCTGCTGGACCACGGAGACCAGAGCCTCAATATTTCAATCCCTCGCTCATACAGTGGAGATCTTCATGTCCCGGAGGATCACTGGTTTTCCTTGATAAGACGATACGTAAGCGAACTGTGTGTTTGTGATACGAAGTTTATTCACGTATACCTCGAAGGCGACCAGTCTTGTTCTTAGCTTGACATACGGACAACGCGTACACAAGCTCAAAAATCTATCTGTCGTGTACGTGTGTGTTCTTCCACCCGTTCGCAAATCTGATCGTTCTTAAGCCACGATATTTATGATGTCGTGGAGTCCTTCACTCAAGCAGCCCAGCCCGGCGAATATCTGTACGTTGATACTAAAAGCAGTGTGGGCGACATCTCAGACTTGTGTCTAGGGCTGACACATTTCCTCTACTACGCCAATTACCCGACTGGCTCGCACCGTGGAGAATCAAAGCACGCAAGCTTCGCGAACGGTGGGTACTCATTATATCGTTGAGCGTTCCTATCCATTGGTGATGAATATTTGGCAGAGAATGGCAAGTATGGAGTGCCCTTTTCGACGGTCTGAAAGCCGCTTGGAAGGCAGGGACACGCCCTGAAAGCCTTGTGTCCTCATATCTTACGGCTCGGGCTGCTAAAGGACACGAAGAGGCTCCAGGCCGAGGGCTCACGGAAGACGGCTGGATGCGGGACAAACTGATGGCATATACGGCAGCAACTGTGCTTGAAGCCGGATCGGACACGACCTCTACAACGCTGGAGATGTTCGTACTCTTCATGCTGGCGCACCCTCAGGTACTGCACAAAGCACGCGAGGAGCTCGACCGCGTTGTAGGACCTGATAGGATGCCTACATTCGAAGACGAGCCAAAGCTGCCTTATGTTGTAGCTTGCATCAAAGAGACCTTACGTCGCCGTCCAGTCGTGCCCCTCGGTATGTGTCGCATTATCCGTCACTGCACCTTGTTAATCGTGTTCCTTGCCCCGCAGGCGTTCCACACATGGCCAGTGAAGATGATGAATACAAGGGACTCTTCATACCCAAAGGCTCAACCGTCATTGGCAACATATGGGCGATTCACATGGATCCGGAGCGGTACACGAAACCAGAAATATTCAATCCGGAGCGGTTCTACGAACCAGGCAAACCAACCCGGTTCGGCAGTGGCAATGGGCAAGACTCTGATCGCGACATGTGAGTAATCATTCAGTGTTCTGGTTGCTTGATCCCATGGTTGATCTCTATATGCAGTTATACATTTGGATGGGGACGTCGCTTCTGCGTCGGATACAGCTTCGCCGAATCCGCCCTATTCATCCTATGCGCGCGCATTATCTGGGCCTTTGATTTCTATCCCAACAAGGATGAGGCAGGCAAGCCTGTCATTCCGGACGTGATGGACGAAGGCTGCTTTAGCAATGGCCTCGTTTGTGCTCCTCATCCATTCAATGTTGGATGGAAGCCAAGGGATGCCAGACGAGCAGAACTGATTGAGCGAGCATATGCAGCTGCCCAGGAGGAGTGGTTGGCTCGTGGTATGGATCCCGACGAACGTTAAGGTAGTAAGAGATCATATGCATGTCTTCGCCATTTCTCCTATACCGTGTTACTGCATTGGTCTTAAACATGTGCTTTACTCATGCAATCATTGATCTACCATCGTATCGCTCGAAAGGTTGCCGACTGGAGCATCGCGCACACCGAAACGTAAGGTAGGTAACACGCCTGCAAGTAGATGACCACGGTCTAAATTACAACATATTAAAGAGGTATAAACACGTCTCCAGAGTACAGCAAGGATTACGCGGAAGTAACGATGGTACACTAATGGTATGGATCGTGACGAGGGCGTGAAGGGGGAGTGGACAAGTCGTACCAAATCGTGAAAAATCATAACAAAGCTCCTCCGCGCGGTCTCAGAACCGCCGCTGGGTATCGGCAGTATATCTGCATCCAAAGACCCTGCTACAGTACCTGCGTCTCCTTTTAAACGGCACCGGCCTCAGCAGCCTTAGTCGGGCGGGCAATGGGCGCACCGTAGTCGGTGTACTTGCCGCTGTGGAAGCCGAACGCGTCGTACTCAACCGAGTTGAGCTTGAAGAGGAAGAAGAGCAGGAAGATGGGGCCGGTGATGCAGTCGAGGATACCGTGCCAGATCAGCCCTCGGAGTAGGCCTAGCAGATCAGGTAGGTGATCAGCATGAAGGAGAAGAGGCAAATTGAGCTACACTGGCTTACCTATGTATAAACTTCGCTTGCGATATCTTCTAGCCAGATCATCCTGCCACAGGCACTTTGTATGTGACTGAAGAAATGTGTAGAAAGACGACCTAACGTCTCCGACTCACGTCGCTGGTCTGTAATTTGTTGGCGCTTCGGCAATCGCCGTTCGCCGATTCGAATCCAACTGGAGGATTCGCTACTTGACCTTTTCACCTTCACCACGGACTCGTGTTAATGTTAAGGTTGCTCCCTCTTGACATACGTACCCACGAAGTGCTGTGCATGTGACACAAGTACACTACCCGTTATGTACACGACTCTAGCTCAGGTGAGCAGTATCGTTTTGATTCTGATAAATTAGTGCCTGATGACAGCGCTGAACACCTCTAGGATCGGTTTTCCTGGGAAACATAGAGTCGGCGTCTTATGAGGACAGTGTCGAATACGAGACAAGCATAGCTCTATATTCCGCATGCTGTGCTATTCAATACGCTGGAGACCACCAACGAGTGACGAGTCACGTCCGCTACTGGTCAAGTTCGCTCGGTGAACTCGAGGTAGAACTTTGCCCACCTTAGCCCTGTCATCAAAGAAAATCGCGCCCGTTCCTGGTGATATGTATATATTGCTTGGGAAGAAGATGAAAGTTGGGAGACTGTAGCCCCGTATCGTCTATGTTGTCGCTCATCGAGGGCATCGCTCTGGTTTCGGCCCTCCTCTTGGCCACGTATGGGATCATTTTCAACAGGAAGTCTTCGCTACGCCTTCCTCCAGGCCCTCCAGGGGTGCCTCTGCTTGGTAATCTACTTCAACTGTCTCCGAAGAGACCACATCCTCAGGTCCGCATATTCTCTTGATGCCGGTTGTAATTCCCGTCGTAACGTCTTGTATGATAGCTCCTGAAATGGGCACGGACATACGGCGAAATATTCCACCTCCGCCTTGGGCCACAGCATATGATCGTGCTGAACACAGTGGAAGCTGCAGATGAACTACTTGTCAAGCGCAGCCGAAATTATTCAGATCGGACGTCCCCTTATGTCGCCCACGAGATTCTCGGTGACGGTCAGCGTGTCGTCTTGATGCCTTACAACAAAGAGGCCAAGGTACGTTGTCGTGTGACTATGCCGAACATATTACAAGACTTTGTAATAGATCTGTCGGAAGACGATGCAAAATGCTGTCGGCGCAGGGCCGTCTAAGCGTTTGCGCGTATACCAGGATCTTGAATCGACGGTGACGTTGAAAGATCTGTTGGACCATGGTAACCAGAGCTTCGGCGTTCCAGCTCCTCGCTCACGAAACGGAGATCTACATGTTCCGCAAGATCACTGGTTCTCCATAATGAGACGATACGTAGGTTAATTCTGTGTTCACGATACGAAGCTTATCCACGTATACCTGGAAGACAACCAGTCTTGTTCTGAGCCTGGCCTATGGGCAACGCGTACACAAGCTCAAGAATCTATCTGTTGTGTACGTATACGTTCGCCATCCAGTCCACCACATTCTGATCGTTCTCAAGCCATGATATCTATGATGTCGTGGAGACATTTGCTCAAGCAGTCCAGCCTGGTGAATATCTGTACGTCGATCCGAAATGCAGTATGGGCGATCTCTTAGACTCACGTCTAGGGCTGATACGTTTCCTCTACTACGTCGATTACCCGACTGGCTCGCCCCGTGGAGAGTCAAAGCACACAAGTTACGTGAACGGTGGGTGGTCATTGTACCGTTAGGCTTTCCTGTCCATTGATGATGAATATTTTGTAGAGAATGGCAAGTATGGAGTGCTCTTTTCGACGGTTTGAAAGCCGCTTGGAAGGCAGGAACACCCCCTGAAAGCCTTGTGTCCTCATATCTTACGGCTCGGGCTGCTAAAGGACACGAATACGCCCCAGGTCGAGGGCTCACAGAAGACGGCTGGATGCGAGACAAACTGATAGCCTACACGGCAGCAAATGTGGTTGAAGCGGGATCAGATACGACCTCGACAACATTGGAGATGTTCGTACTCTTCATGCTGGCGCACCCTCAGATACTGCACAAAGCACGCGAGGAGCTCGATCGCGTTGTAGGAACTGATAGGATGCCTACATTCGAAGACGAGTCGAATCTGCCTTACGTTGTAGCTTGTATCAAAGAGACGCTACGCCGACGCACGGTCGTGCCTCTTGGTACGCGATGCATTGTTGAATGTCACACTTGTTTGCTGATCCTCTCCCTTGTGGCGTAGGTGTTCCGCACATGGCTAGCGAGGATGATGAGTACAAGGGATTTTTCATACCCAAAGGCTCAACCGTCATTGGCAACATATGGGCGATCCACATGGATCCGTCGCGATACACAAACCCAGAAGCATTTGATCCGCAACGATTCTACGAACCCGGCAAACCAACTCGGTTCGGTAGCGGGAGCGGGCAAGACTCGGATCGCGATATGTAAGTAATCGTTCAACGTTCTCGTCACCAGGACTCCTTGTTGATCGATATGTGCAGTTATGCATTCGGATGGGGACGTCGTTTCTGCGTCGGGTACAGCTTCGCCGAGTCGGCTTTGTTCATCCTGTGTGCGCGCATCATTTGGGCCTTTGATTTCTATCCCATGAAGGACGAGGCGGGCAAGCCCATCATTCCAGATGTGATGGATGAGAGCAGCTTTAGCAACGGCCTCGTCTGTGCGCCTCATCCATTCAATGTTGGATGGAAACCGAGGGATAGCAGACGAGCAGAACTGATTGAGCGAGGATACGCGGAGGCGCAGGAGGAGTGGTTGACTCGTGGTATGGACCAAGACGAACGTTAGCTCAGAGCTAGAAGATTGTATACACGTCTTCACAATCTCTACCGTATCCTTGTCGCATGTACTTGAGACACGCGCTTTACTCATGCAACTGAACCGCCTTCCAATCACACGGAGTTCGCTGACTGAGACATCGCGCACACTGTAACATAGGCAACACGCCTGCGAGTAGATGACCACTATCTAAATTACAACATATTAAAGAGGTATACACACGTCTCCAGAGTACAGCAAGGATTACGCGGAAGTAACGATGGTACACTAATGGTATGGATCGTGACGAGGGCGTGAAGGGGGAGTGGACAAGTCGTACCAAATCGTGAAAAATCATAACAAAGCTCCTCCGCGCGGTCTCAGAACCGCCGCTGGGTATCGGCACTGGTATATCTGCATCCCAAGACCCTGCTACAGTACCTGCGTCTCCTTTTAAACGGCACCGGCCTCAGCAGCCTTAGTCGGGCGGGCAATGGGCGCACCATAGTCGGTGTACTTGCCGCTGTGGAAGCCAAATGCGTCGTACTCAACCGAGTTGAGCTTGAAGAGGAAGAAGAGCAGGAAGATGGGGCCGGTGATGCAGTCGAGGATACCGTACCAGATCATCTCGGACGTGGGGGTGATGACGTTGGCGCCCTCGGAGCACGCCCAGCAGATCGGGTAGGTGATCAGCATGAAGGAGAGGAAGCCGGCAGCTTGGATGTAGCCGCTGCGGAAGACACCGTTGGCGGCGAAGGTAGTGCGCAGGCCCTGGACGAGCAGTGCGTACCTGATGGGGAGAAGGTTAGAGATCGGCACAGATCGGTTCGATAGAAAGAGACGTACCAGACGTAGAAGAGAGCAGCGCAGCCGAAGGTGAAGTAACCCCACTTGTAGTCGCTGTGGACGAGCGCACCGACGAGACCGCTGATGACAACGACCATGCTCATGAAGAGTGCGGTGACGATGTCAGAGAGCGAGAGACCGGTGGCAAGGAGGACCGACAACAGGAGGAGGGGGAACGTGATGAACCACTGGATGTAGCGGACATACTGCAAACAAAACCGGATCAGTGACAAGGTTCGGTATGTGGCGAGCTAGATACATACCCAGATCTGGCGAGTCGCTCCGTCACCACGGAACTCGGTTGAGATGCCAGTGGCACCGAGGTCAGAGGCCATAGAGAAGTAAGCCAAAGACGAGGTGGTGAGGATGACAATCGCGAGCTGGTGGAAAAGCCGGGTACCGCGGGGGCGCTATGTAATCGTTGTGAGCACGCAGTTGGGCAATTCTGAGTTACGGTACATACCATGAAGTCCAAGACGATCGTAGCGAGCAAGCTGAAGGTAATGAAGGCGAACGCCGCCCACAGCCAGTCCGAGCCGTGGGTGGAGATGTGGAGGGTCGCATTAGGAGGGTTGAGGTCCAAAGCGTGGTTGGCCATTGCTGCTACTCCTTAGTGGTAGGGGGTGAGGTGTTGGAGGATTGGAGAGCGGATGGAGGATCTCCGAAGAGAGGACTGGTTTTGTGAGAACAGTGAGGAACGAACTGACTCTGAGGTTCGAAGAGGGCGACGCACCAGGTTATATACGCAGACGGATGGTCCGGCGCATCGAAGAGCCCATTGATCTGTGTCAGTCATTCTACGGCGTTCGTTGAGTCAAGTTGAGCTGGGAGCGCGCTGTCGCCGTCCGCAAACATAGAATGCCAAGGCTGGCCTCGGAGGACGTGAGTGCACGTTGAGAACACGTTGCGTCATAGGCGGACGAGACACGAATCCGCGAACTGCCGGACGGACAATGCGTCTGGATGCGTGCCGATTGCTGACGCATAACCGACCCGTCACGATATTTTTGTGCGAACTGGTACCGGGACGCTCAAAAATCGCACATATCAGCAGCTGGCACACGCCCTCGCGGCTGGATCATTTCGTAGCGGCTGACCTAGATTTGGACTTCGCAACTGCTATCCCCGCATTCTGCACGCGAGACTCGTTGCAAACACGCCTTTGCGTGACATGCTAGGACATGCTGGGGTTTGCGAACGCAAGAGGGTGTGAGATTCCGGGTGCACTGACGGAGGCAAACGCTTACTTTGAGAGACTTTGAGGCGCGGGAGGTGAACCTAACCTTAGCGCGGCCGAGAAACCGAACCGCGCTCCGTTTCAGACGCTTTGTCAGCATCCCGAATGTGCCCATGGGCGACCCTCGATTCGTCACCTTTTGTTCGGTGAGCGAGAAGAAAGAGTCAATTCGGATTGAAGCCGCGCTCTGTGCGAGAAATGAGCCACATAGTCTATTCGAGAACGTCCGAGCAGCCCACCTGACACAGACGAAAGCTTAGATGACTCACAAGAGTTGCACTGCTCGAAGCCTCTCGATACAATGCATTGATCCTAGTACGCCGTGCCCGCTTCTGAGATGCGGTCAGTCGGTTGGGAAACTCGATTCGCAGACTATACGAAAAGTCATACTAGGGTTCAGTTCTGTCAGCGCATATGAGCGTGGCCAGGCCGACACGTAACCCATTGATAGTAGCTATATCGAGAACTAGGCCCTGCAGGGCGTGCCAACAGGCTCTGTGTAATGCCTCAACACTAGAACTCGACGAGGTATTAGAAAAGGAAACGTACGCTTAGCAACATTGAACGGCAGATTTCGCATGTATTGCTGTCGCTTGCACCGCTATATGCCCAGCGGCTGCCACGGCATCTGGTGCTTGCTATGAATGGCTTTACTCTCACGGTGATGAGAAACAAGAATAGCAGTGATAGAAATGAGGTAGAAGAAGACGATCAATTGATGCAGCAGACAATGCAGGACAGTTCCAGTGTAAAAAGAAAACAAAGATAGCACACATCGACAACGAGAAGCGAATGCAGGAAACGAATGAATGATGAAACCAGTTATAGCTCATTAGCCAAGACGTTCCGAAGCATCTTGCGCGAATATTGACTTTGTGGGGTCTTGCTTGACTCGCTCGTCCTTCAGCATTCTGTAGGCACAGTCAGGGCATGAGAGCGACTCGTACTGAGGATTGTACGTACCGGGAATTAATGCGGGGATCATCACCCTCAAGACCCAGCGCAGCCTGTGGCGTCTTAGCTTCTAAAACCTACAAAATTGTCAGAGGTGGTCAGAGTTCGAGGTCCCGAGTTCAGCTTGTATGGCCCAGAAGCAGCCCAAGTACGGCAGGTTGGATCGAATGCAATACATGGCCAGGGATATGAACGACTCGGGTTCGTTCCGGTTCACATGAACGAGGATGGGGCAAGGCAGATGCTGGGGTAAACTTACGTAGTGGTTGTCGCAGTGCGGGCAATACTCGTCGCTTTCTTCGTAGTTGCTCATGTCCTTCCTGAACGCTTTCTTGCACTTTTTGCACATGAAGGCCATCTCCGTTGTTCGACGCAATTTGTGGTCCTGCGTTTCGGCGTGGCATTCGGCACAGTCGAACCACTGCTTGCAGCATGGTGCACGGATTGCGACCTGCGCGTTGAGTATATGTTTGCTGAAACGCAACGTGTCGGTAAGGTCGTATGTAAGACAGGTAATCATCTTCTGCTCCAGCATCCGTACCACGTTCGTTATCCCGCGTAAACAAGCACAGTTTTCAGGCTACTAAACCGCACAGATGCTGGAGTAGAATGCTGAAAGACTGAAGACTAACCACATCTCGCGGCAATTCGAACAAAGAGATGGAAGTTGAGGTGAAAGAGGTCGCCGCGTTAGCGCCCACTGCGTCGAGCAAGCGGAAACATGCCTCGTCGCCGTTTGCCTTCCTCCTCCACCATCGCCATCGTCGACGAAACTTTCCACCGCCCTGAGCCACAGGGACTGCGATAACGGAGCATGCTGATAGCGGCAGACTGAACCGTATCTCAATTCTACGTACACGAGGCGCTCAGAAGTGCGGCAGCGTGCCCCCGCCGTTGCGGTAGCTTTCCTTCCCTCTATCTCGAAAGCCGCCAGTTGAGCGACTTTGGGCTCGACAACGGCCCTCGCCCTGGCCATCCAAGCCCCCACGCCCGCCACGCCGCATGGCGTGCTCGCCGACGCCGACGGACACCCGGTACGCGACGGTCGTGACCAGCTTGTCGTCCGCGCTGCTCTCCGATAGCCTCTCGTCCCTGCCAGCCGTGACGCTGACGCTCACCTCTGTCTCATGCTCGCCGACAGTGCGCACGGGGAACGAAACGGGATGCATAGACGTCCCGGTGCCATTTGAGACGACGATCGACGGTGCGTGTGTCCTTCTAACTTGTAATTTACGTATCAGGCTTGGCGGAGAACATACCCGTGAAGGTTGAATTGATGAGCCTCGTTAGTCGTAAACAAGTCGACATTGTCGAGGAGGACATGAGTGCAAGCAAGGCCTGCTGATGCGACCTGCTAGATGCACATTTCCTACAAAGCGTCATGCCTCCGCGATCGACCATTGGGCGGCCCTTCTGCTCAGATTTTCCAATAGCAGAACGTGTCTTCCCGCCGTCTTCACACAATCGCCATTTGTTTTGCTGATCCCCTAAACCTTCTACCAATTTGCAGCGATATGACCAAGAGTCTGCGGCTTGTAGCATGGGACAGCCGTGGCTATCTGCGGACACTGCTCGCAGACCAATCGTGCGAGTACCTTCCCTGGTCGGTGCAGCATAGCGCTTTCCGACTACCCCCGGCGTTCTGCTCGTCCGGCGGTGGCATTCAATGCGCGAAGGCTGCGAGCACCCATGACCCATCTAGGGTCGGGAGGAGTCGCTATACGTTTGGCGCCAGCTATCAGGAGGGCCAGATCGCGCTTGCATGTGGCCCGCGGACTCCGGCTCAGGTTGATTCTGCTGAAGTTGCGTACATGGCTCTTGGTCATATCGCTTCAGACCGCTCGATGGTGGTCGAGCCCGAAGTTCGTTGGGCTCATTCGTCCAGTTTCGTGTCCAGGTCCTCTTAGCGCGATTTGGCCATATCGTCGAGTGATGAGTATTGAACTCGATATCCACAGGTGGCCAGGTTACTGTTCAAGTACCCATTTTCACGCTCGTTAGCGTCACCCAGACCGTCCCGACTGAGACATTGTTCGAAACATGCTCTAGCCCGACGTCGTCATCGGCGATCCCCCCGCAGTCGGATCCGCCCCCCGCACCGTCCACTCCTTCTCCCCACCCCATCCCTTTGCCTGATCCATTTCCCTCATCATTGTCGTCGACGTTACCAAGTGCTCCGTTGCTCACGAGGACATCGCCGTCATCGTCTTCGTCAAGCGTATCGTCCTCCGCCCCGATAGGGGCTTCGGGCGGTAGTTCCGGCATGGCGACTACGACCACTTTCGTATCCACATCGACGGACACCCAGTTCACGAGCTCAACCGGAATACCAGATGCATTGGATTCTGGTAATACGACCACACAGCAGGATGCTACGTCGAAGTCTCATTCCGGTAGCCTCATTGGACCAATTGTGGGCGGTATTCTTGGGGGATTCTTCGGTCTCATAGGAATCGCCCTATTGATTTGGTTCCTGTGGTCAGCACCCTTTCTCCCTAACACTGCATCCTTCTCACCCTTCTATTTCTCAGGCACAAGCGGCGACAAGTTCTGGGCATACGCAGCCGCAGCCCCTCTCCTCCCCCAGAAGTCCCACAGATGGCGTACAGCAGAAGCACCAAGAAGCGCGACTCGCGGGTACCCTTCCCGGAGGCGTTCGACCCAAAACCGTACGAGTACGGCGCCGTCGGCAGTGTGCGCTCGCACTCCCACGGCCGCGACGGCTCGCTCCCAGGCACGTCGCGCCAGTCGTCCCTCCACTCGCATGGTCACTCGCCGACGACCCCGCGCACACTCTCTTACGCCGGCAGCGGCAGCGTGCGCCTGAGCATGGGTGGCTCGCCCACGCCGCCGCTCATGGCCAGCACCGCGATCAACCCCGGGTCGAGTCAGCCGTCGTCACGCCCGTCGACGCCAGGCTACTTTGGCTACAGCCCGCCGCCGTCCGCGTTCCTGTACAATAGCGGGCGCCAGTCGTGGCCGATGTATCATGGCGCAAGTGATGATGGCGGGCATGACGGACAGGGACGGATGGGCTCCCCACCGCCGTCTACGGCCGTGTCGGAATCGCACGCGTTCACGAGCGTGTCGCCTAGTCCACGTCGGGAGCGGCGGCCGTCGCGACTTTCTCTTACGTTCTCCAACTGCGAAGTCGCTGCCAGTGGCGGTGAGGGTACACGGAGTGGTGGGTCGAGCCGAAGCGCGAGTATGAGCATGAGCATGAACATGCATGGCGACCATACGCGGTCGCCTAGTACGAGTACCGAGGGACGCGACGAACGGCGTAAAAGTGTGCTGTTTGTCGTCAACGGGGACGGTCCACAGGCGGACAACATAGTACCAGACTCAGGGGCTCCGACATGATATATGATATCCGTGCAGGTGTGCACAACATTCCTTGTTCGTCTTCTTGCTCCGTGTCTGTCTTTCGTGCTTGGGTCTTACTATTCTCGTATCTGCTCTCTATATCTATATTTACATGAAGGTCCGGTGCCGTTTTGTACGGCTGAACTGACCCCGCCTCATGGACGCT
The DNA here is from genome assembly GCA_005298045.1 of Pleurotus ostreatoroseus. Lineage (NCBI taxonomy): Eukaryota > Fungi > Basidiomycota > Agaricomycetes > Agaricales > Pleurotaceae > Pleurotus > Pleurotus ostreatoroseus. The sequence continues at coordinate 23,323 of SWBT01000105.1, read as the reverse complement.
GTGTGGTAGTTCGTTTAGCCTTTCTTGCGTATTTTTAAAACGGTTCGTTGTATGTGTGCTCTTCATTCGTAGCACGCCTGCTACGTGGCCATAGGGCCTAGGGTACTTGGATTCATTCTTCGACGCAGGACACCCTCTTGCAATCGACGATGTTACTGGACGATGCTGGCGCTTTCTCGTCAAGGAAGGTTCTATAACCCTAAAAATGGGTTATGACTTAATACGATCTCTGAGATGAACTTCGAAATGAATGGACTTAATTCGAGTTCTGCCTCATTGTTTAATGTAAGATAGAAAAGCGATATGAGGACGCTGCGACAGACGTGATGGACATACGCTTTTTATGTTCGAATGGGCGAAGGTCTGCTCGGTCGTGTTGAATACGAACCAGAACCTATTATCTGTCGATGATGATATGAAAGTGTGCTTGGTGACTTTGCAAAACGCCTATACGTGAAGATTTAGTAAAGGCAGCTCTATCATTGTCTTTCTTTGCTCCTTGTCTGACACCGAACATCCCTCTCACTGTACAATTTTCTCGCGACAAACACTGCGGTTGCCATTTTGGGCCTAACACCGCTGGAGCGCCGACGGACCAGTTCGGAATGTCGATCTTTCCGCCGCTTACATTTTCGCAATGATTCGGTCTGGTGCTGACGCAGAACGGAAAGTCATCCGAGGCCAGGCCTCCGATGGGTTCGCTTCGACGTAATTCGACAATGCGCTATAACCGAAAGTTGACCATCTTGCGTCATAGGTAGCAGCAAGCGTCCTGCTGTTGATCCTGTCCATTCTCGCATTGCATTTCGTTGGCGTTCCACGACTTTCCAGGACTGTGATACGCAGAGGTCGGGCCCGACTGTGCGAGCAACTAATCCGTGTCTGGTTCATGCAAAGCCCAGACATTCCTGATAATGGCGGCGTATATAACGCTGGCTCATGGGCCGTACTAACTCTCCCCATCGTTAACGACTTTTACGAACACACGACATACCCCTTACAGTCCGTCCGTAGGACTTCCGCTACACCACTTCCCACACCGACAACATGTTTGTTCCCTCAGTTCTCGTACCCCGAGACGGTAACGAGGCGGTCGACATCAACCCACCCGACGCACAACTCCACATCAGTACGAATGGCTCGGACTGGTTGTGGGCGGCGTTCTCCCTCGTTGCGTTTTGCTTCCTCTGCATGACGGGCCTTACCTTCTTGGTGAGTTTCAACTCTACGTTGCAGTGTTCATTCAGTTATCTGACCGATTCATATAGCGACCAAGGGGCAAGCGTACCTTCCACCACATTGGTATGATCGTCTTGATCACCTCGTCTTTGGCCTACTTCTCCATGGCATCCGATCTCGGTGCGACCCCTGTCGTGACTGAGTTCCGTGGTCAACATGAGACCAGGCAGATTTGGGTGCGTTCAATTTTGGGTTTTCCTGTTCGATTCATTGACTAACGTGATTCTACATAGTATGTCCGGTACATCCAGTGGTTCATCACCTTCCCACTGCTGCTGGTCGAGCTTCTGCTCGCTACCGGTGTCTCCCTTTCGGACATCATGATGACGATCTTCGCCGCATGGGTCCTCGTCATCTCTGGCCTGATCGGTTCCTTGGTCCCTAGCACCTACAAGTGGGGTTATTTCACATTCGGCTGTGTTGCCATGATCTACATCTGGTACGTGTATCTTCATCTCGGTTAACCTATGCACCGTTGCTGACTGCGCTTTCACGATCAGGTACGTCTTGCTCTGGCACGCGCCCCGCAGGACCTTCGCCGAGGAGGGCACCCTCAAGAAGGGCTACCTCATGTCCTCCGCCTACCTCGCGTTCATGCTCATTACCTATCCCATCTGTTGGGCGTGTTCTGAGGGTGCGAACGTCATCACCCCCACGTCCGAGATGATATGGTACGGTATCCTCGATATAATCGCTGGTCCATTCTTCCTCTTCTTCTACCTTTGGGTCATGAGGGACGTGGACTACTCCACCTTTGGCCTGCACTCGGGCAAGTATACCGACGTCCACGCCCAGGTGAGCGCCAAGGCTGCTGAAGCCGGCCGCGCTTAAGCGATGACCCCTGTGTGTTTCCCGTCTTCTCAAAACTTTACGACTTATCACGATTTATTATGACCGCTCGCGCATACCACCGGGCGTGCCTTCCTTCGAAATTACTTCACATTCGCTTAGTTCTTTAATACCATATATCCATGATACACCCGTAATCTTCCCCCAGGTTTTTTGGTGGTAATTGTGTTACAGAATTGTTGTATTTACTTTTACTGTAGCACTACCTTGTATCTTTGCAGTTGCTCCAATATCGATATTGTATTCTACAGAGTATCTCGCATGGCATAGAAGAAATGAGTCAACCGAATTTGTGTTGGGCGCCATTCCAAATCGGGTGAACAGCGAGCTTGCGAATCAAACACGCACAAACACTGGCTGCACCCTCACCGTGACAGTGGCAGAAACAGAAGATATCGTCGCATCGATACAGGACCTTGGACACGCGATACGAGCTTAGATTGTTAGTATGCACGATAAGAACGATGCTTCCGATCTTGGCATTTGCGTGGCGCAAGCTAACAAGACTCCCTACATCGTTATAGACGTCATGTCAAGGACTCAGGAGCGACGGCATCTGGTGAGAAGAAGCATAAAGTCCTTTTAGCACCCTTCGCAAGAATCTGAGAGGAAATCGGACTATTGCTATAAATAGCGGAAATCTCGGAACGCTTACCGTATGAGCGGGGTATTACGAATGCAAGGTGCGACGCTATCATTACACAAGACTGTTACAAATAGCTGTTGATTGAAGCAAAGAACGAAGGATTGCGTCGATTCAAGAGTAGCCAGGGCAGCGACTTTACACAATTACTGAACATTACGATGTCAGAAAAACTCAGAGCTTAGAGATAGCATGCTACATACCTTGACGAACTTTGACATAAATTTCCTAGTCTGCACGTTAACTTTGTGACCAAGCGCGAGTGTATCAACACGTACTTGTGAAATTCTGTCCGTAGAAGGTCATTCACGAATTGACCAGACGCCTTGTCTCTCTCCCTATTGTTCATGGCTTGGTTCTTGAAGATGAGATCTGTGGAACGGAAGATGTCAACGGGAGGCACTAGCAATTGTGAAAAATACATACCATCGTCCCACCTTCGTTTGACAGCGAAAGTGCCCGGAACCGTAGTGTTAACCCCGGGTGTTTGACCAAGAGCCGCTGCGAGATTGAGTAGTGGGTTGGCAGTGGCAACTTCGTAGTCTCGCTGTGCTGCTGTTGAAGCATTTTGCTCGCGTTCTTGTCGCTCCTTTTCCTCTGCTCGTTCGCGTTTGATCTTCTCCAGCTCTCGTAGTAGCTCAGCGGTGTCGTCCTCGTCCTCGTCATCCTCGTCATCATCATCTTCGTCGTCTTCGCTGGAGCATAACTTCGGGTCAGATAGGTCCGTCAAGATCCTTAGACAGGTCGAGGCTCACTCGTCATCTCCTTTCTTGCTTTCATCCTTCTCACCATCACCCTTCTCGCTGCGCTCTTCATCATCATCATCGTCCTTATCCATTTCTAGTGCTTCCTGAAGTAATTTCCGTCGCTTGTTCGCCTCTTCATCAGCTGCGCCGTTCTCCACCGCTAATGGGGGCTTGCCCTCCGCCTTCCGCTTCTTGTCTCGCGCCTCAGCCTCAGCCCTTAGCAACTCTGCGCGTAAGTCCCTTTTCTTAACTTCGTCGACAGACGTCTGTCCTGGTTGACTGCATAAACAATCAGTTACGTCGTGAATGTGCACCGAGTAAGACGCACCGGAATTTGAGCTTAGTGTGCGCAGCCATGTCCCGCACGGAGAACTGGCGTGAGCCACCCTTGACATCTTTGGCCTGAGCCGGGTCCCATGTTGGTCTGTGAGCTGTGGACATGATTCAAAAGATCGAAGGGGAGAAAGCAGTGGTGCGAAGAGGGCGACTGGGTGAACGGAGGAACGAACTCTGCATTGGCGCCCATACGTGCAGGACGCCAGAAAGAGCACGTGGTCCACGTGCATGAGCGCTTAACGCGCTTGTTTACACGAACAATAATCGACGCGGTGAGCCTTTGCTCGACGACCATCTCGTCCTAATGGACGCGTCTAGTAGGGCCCCAAGGGTGTCTTCAAGAGGCTATATTGCATCTCAGCGCGTTTGGTATGCAATTATCTCTCATTTGTCTCAACATCTGAATGGGAACCCCATCACTATGACAGCTAATAGTTTCCGCCGAAAGTCCATTCAGGGGCTTTGCACAACAGATCATACGGAAGACAAATGGCAGGACTGCTCCAATATGTCGTCTTTATGACTTCTGACACAGTTATTAGTGCATTTTTTGCTCAATGCCAAACCATACGGGGCTGTGCTGTGAACAGCCAGCCGGCGACCAGTGCATTTCAGGTCGCGTCTCTGTCGTGTCCGAGCTGTACGTCTCTTTGCCGACACATAATCCCACATTTTTGACACTTTCTATGCATGTATACGCGTTATAGCTCGCGTCTTTCCACCGCACACCAATTTAGTGCGGCCTAATGCGCGTTTCCGCATTAATCCAGACTGACCCTGTGCTATTGTATGCTTCCCAGAATGCGGACAACCATGGCACTGCAGTTAGTACGCGTAAACTGCGCAATCTATCAACGCAGATCTGCTGCCGACTTGCCTACCTTCTCTGCAAGGTCTGTATGTGTTTCCTTCCTCCAGATGAATTTGATCTGTATTTTTGTGCGTCATAGCTCCATCTACTTCCAACCGCGATTCCTTGCGAACCTTTCAATCATGAAGTTTTAAGCTATACTCCAATTTCGATCTATCAGCCTTACCCAAACTATGGAACGACTTTGCTGTACTAATCATATGTTATGGACAATTGTGAGTTCATGATGTCTACAGCATCTGTCTGACTAATTGTCCCTTGAATTAGCATGATTATCTGTGTTTCGGCTGTCCATCATCTTCCCTACACAGTTGATGTCGGCATACTACTGTCGCGCGGGGCTTCCGGCACCCGCATACGCTCGACAGAACGAAACTGCTAAACCCCTGGTACCATTTTCTTTCATTCAACTCTTGGAAACATGTGCTAAGCGACAGTTACAGCTCGTATAAGGTTTGATGCCTTTCCTGGATGCAGCCACTCGCTTCCCCGTCTTTGCTGACAGAATATATCATACCTCTGAACTCGGGGCTCATCCCGGGCGGTTGAGTGCACCCGTGGCGTGGAATCCCACTCGGCCGAATCAGGCAAGGGTGCCTGCCTTCTCCTTGTGCAATCATCTGCTTGTTGCAGCGCCGTTACAACTATGTGCAGATAGTGAGTGCCGCTCCATTCTCGCATCTTTGGAGCTGATGGTTATTGTCTTGTGCCCCCCGAAATCCGGCTATACATGCTTCGATTGTATAGGTTCACGAGATCCAGCCTCCGGCGGAACACAGGGTGACCGCTTGAGCATGCGCATGCCCGTTGAGATGAAGCCGCGTTCACGTTCTTGGTGAGACAGTTTTTGCGATCTTCTCCCATACTTATTGTTCACGTTCCGGTTAGACTCACGGTTCTGTGGATAAGCCCGCTGCCGAGGTCCACTTTGACTCAGAAAGGTCGTCCGGAATGGACGTAGGATCTCAAGACCATGAGGTGCTTATTACGTGAACTCTCGCCAAGGTGTGCTCGTGTCTCCTTCTACCTTCCCTGTGCGATAAGCAACTATCTTGCCAATGAGCCCGAACAGATTCAAGGACACAGTATATTTCCATTGGGAAGGACACGAACATTCGTGCGACGTTCGGCGCTCTTTCCGCCGATTTTTCTACCATTCCTGTACGCTTCCGGTGTTCTTGAAGCAAGCGAAGGAGTGGAACGTATAAGCTGAAGCTATCCGGGACGACAGATGGTGAAATTACGGCTGCTCGACGGCGCGGATGCAAGTCACCGCAGGCCGCCGTCTGAGTGCAGACGTATCCCGTGCTCCTTCCATGCCACGTCTCACGCGTGATGCTCATCGTTTCTGAACAGCACCAGTGTCTGTCAGGACGCCTTGGAAGGAGCCGTCAGGAGTCGTATCGCAATTCCATGCTCGCAGTCGGCCAGCGCTCGGACAAGAGGAAGTTCACGCAAGCTAGCAGAAATGTGCAAGCACTCAAAGTGCCGCTGGGGCGATTAACCGCCTGAGAACCGTTCTACGCAAGCTCTGCTGGAGTGACAGCAGCCTTCCGGGGCTAATTTCGCATGCCCGGATACACTGCGGTGCCGTCGTGACCCCCAAGCTCATTTGCGAGATGCGTCATCTGTCGTCGAACGGCCCATGATGGTGGACTGAAGAGCTTCCAGTAGGCTTCCAGGGACGGCCACAGGGACACAGCGTGTGTAAAGTCCGCGCGCTCGGTCTCGGCATATGCCTTGGGACTGTCTGGCTGTGTTTGGGCGAGACTGATGGCAACATTGAAGGCTTCGGGTCGAGCATGCTCCTTCAGGTTCATTCATCCGGAAGGTGGGCGTTGACTGTTGGCTAACACAGACTCTTCTGTGTGTTTCAGGGGAATCAGCCATACCAAAGCTGCGAATCTTCGCACCGTTGCGTGCTGATGGGGTCTCGCTGACCCGGCTGGCAGAGAACGTGATACGGTGGAGATGACGGATGGTGGTATTCGGCGGCAACGGTTGAAGCTGCCTCAATTAATCAAAGAAATCCGTCGATCCAAAAGATCGAATAGTGGTAACAATCTCGACTATTATTCTGACAGTCGCATCTGATCTACCCGACGTTCCCAGAGACAATATCCTCGAGATGAAATGTGGCGGAATGCTGTAAAGACGCGGTTAAAGCTGTGCCCCCCAGTGCTTTCCTCCCGATTGGGACGAAATTAAGGTTCACTTCGCGAATTATTGCATCCTAACCCGGGCGCTCCCCTTATAGACTCTCACTCTAACCGCCACGGCGACTCAGGACACCTCCAACTTTGATTCTCCTTGACCCATGCTGTGACCCAACCTGTGACATTTCTACGCAATATTTTCTGAATGGCTTTACTCTCCGATTTGGGACATTCCTGGTTTCAAAACATATAAAAAGGCTCTGCAACTGCTAGGGTTTGGCCAACACCTTCAGGCGTTTTCATTCTGTGTACCTCGTCGGAGTCCTTACCTCCCCTGCTGAGTCTTCGCTATGGGCAACTCACACTCTCACTCCGCTCGATCTCAGTCTCCAACCCTAGTTCTTGACGCTAAACCCTGTCCTCAGGTTATCGTCCGGAAACGTTCTAGGGTTCTCTCCGCCTTGACCCTCGGCTGTACCTCTGCTTCTGCCTTCCCGGAATACTATTCCTCCCAATCTAGTATCCTCAGTGACCGTGACGAGAAACAAAGCTTCGAGCAGCCCCCTCCCCTTTATGGATCTTCACCGGACCTAACCGAGGGGGACGCCAATCTTGCCTTCAAGGCTTTCATCAAAGAGTACCCGGAGTATCACCTCACTTGGATCCTCGACGCGCTTAGAAGAAGCGACTTTTCCAGGCTCGATCGTTCCGGCGAAACCTACGTTGACTACATGGGTGGATCCCTGTACCCCGAGAGCCTTGTTCGTGTCCACACGGCCTTCCTTCAGCGCCATGTTCTTGGTAACACCCATTCGGTTAATAACTCGTGAGTTCTTCTTCTTCCATTCATTCTGCGGCAGCTACGGCTATCATCCGTTCATGCTTAATACCCAATCTGCTTTGTGGATATGCACGGATGCTGAAATCGGGTTGACTATACACAGGTCACGCCTATCGGCGACATACGCTTCGGAGGCCCGTCAGGCCGTCCTCTCTTTCTTCAGGGCTCCACCAGGATACACCGTCATCTTTACCGCCAACGCCACTGGCGCACTGAAACTCGTTGGAGAGGCCTTTCCCTTTACGGAAGGCAGCTCCTTTGTCCTCGGCGCCGACTCTCACAATAGCGTTCATGGAATCCGGGAATTCGCCATCCGTAAGGGTGCAAGTGTTCATTACATCGAGTCTACAGCCCAGGGCGGTGTCGACGCCCAAGATGCAATGGTACGCTGATTATTCTGAAATCCGTTCCTTAGATCTGACCCCGCCGACATCGTCCAGACCGTTCTTTCTCAAAACCAGACCGCGCAAGGCACGCCGTCGTTATTCGCGCTCACTGGTCAATCAAATGTGTCGAACGCAAAGAACCCATTGTCCTTGATCGCACATGCAACCTCATTGGGATATCGCACTCTGCTAGACGCCGCTGCGCTAGCGCCCACATCCGTGATATCTCTGTCCGATACACCTGTCGACGCCATGGCGATTAGCTTCTATAAAATGTTTGGGTTTCCCACCGGCGTTGGCGCGCTGATAGCGAAGGAATCCTTCCTCGCCGAGTTGACTCGGCCTTGGTTCGCAGGCGGAACTGTGGACGTTGTACAAGCACCGGGAAACCTACACACTATGACCGCAGAACTCCACGAACAGTTTGAGGTGAGTACCTTCTGTTATTCCATAAGACAGGGACCTATAGCCGCCATTGGCCGCTATCGTTTGGTCCCTAGTACCCTGGTGCAACCCTATTTCTACTGCAACGCGGGAGACGTGCCTGATGCTGACGTCGCTTCATTTCAGGACGGCACCATTAACTACCTTAATCTTCCCGCTATCACAGATGGTCTACGCTTCCTTTCCGCGTATCTGCCCTTCCTCCCTCTGCGCCTCTCGTCCCTGACCCACTATCTGATTTCCTCCCTCCACCAACTGCGTCACGAGAGCACAGGCAGTCCAGTAGCGCGGGTGCTCTCTCGGCCACCGTCTCGCCGGCCCAGAGCTGTGGGCGAACAGGCAGACACGGGCTCTGTCGTATCGCTGATCTTCCTCTCAGTGAGTCTATTTGTGTCAGACCCATTCAGTCCGCTGACTCCTGTCCTACAGCCCTCAGGCGAAATGCTTCCGCTCTCATTCGTCGAACACGCCGCGACTGCCCAGAACATCTCCCTGCGCACAGGGTGTATGTGCAATCCTGGCGGCGCTGCGGCCCTACTAGGGCTGCGCGACGACATGAAACGCCTGTACCCTGGCGTAACCATGAAGCGGTTTGAAGAACACGTTGGTCACGAGCTTGGCGTTGTACGCATTAGCTTGGGTCTCGCGAGTAACTTCCAGGACGTGTGGCGCATACTGCGCTTCGCAGGAGCGCTGGCGCGTGAGAACGATCTCTCGAGAATGTGGGCAGCATGGAGGGAGAGCAGAGGCCTACCGCAGACGCACTCCGCGGACGGCCTGTCGCTGGAGATGACCGAGGTGACCCGCATCAGCTCCTTGGAGCATTAGACTTTTCTCAATCGTTGAAACCTTGGACAATACCCGACCGCATCTTGGAGGCTTGTCATTCGCAGGGATGATGTACCATTAGCACCTTTCTCATCACGCCGCATGTATCTCTAGTGTAGCTTTCTCTCATTCAAAAGCTTTTCATCTCGAAACCTAATACGCGCGACTCGCCAATGAAGGCTTGACCAACGAGCGCGGAGCACGACATGCGCGGAGTACATCCAGAACTTCTTCGCTATCATCTGACTGATCCTGTCGAAAGCTTTGGGATGCAGATACAAAGAAGCAGCATTCTATGCCGCCGCTCTCACCGTGTTGATATCGGTGTTATAGCACGGACCGAACCATATCGGATAACGTGGGTTCAGCACAACTGAAACGGAACTACGATATGACTTGCAACAAAGTTGAGGGTGCCAACGATGGATGCGTGAGGCGGCGTGGCGTCCATGATGTGCAAATAGATCGTTAATGCCGTTATCCGTGTAACCAGGAAGCGTTCTGGTAGAATTCCGAGAGCACGAGGTTACAGGCTGGAAGGATCTTTGGACCATGAGTGGCTGTAAGCCCCCCACCCTGAGGCGCATCTGAGAGAAGGCTATAACTAGCGATATCCATCTTTCTACGGGTGGATCATACAATGTGAAACTCATCGCTAGACTACGGCAATACACTTCGTGGGGCAACTTACTGCAATATGCTTTCTATTCGGGACGCGTATAAAGCTACTATATTATGCCACTATCTGATGCGGCTTGTATTGGCGTGCGAAGTTGGAGACAAAGTTGAGTGGTGGTGGCACTTCGGTTGAAAGACCCATATCGTGCGGTCTGGAGCGTTGGTAACACGGATAGGTGGAGGAAGTGCACTGAGACCGCCGGGGAGCTTCCCAGGAACAGAGGTAGCGTTTCCGTGTGCCCGAAATCGCGTAGCTTGATTTCAATGTCAAGAACGCACGAGGCCGGTAGAATGCTCCCGAAAGCAAGCCTTCACGTCAGCCGCCACGAGTCTCGGACCCGTACAGGAAGGCAAGAAAGCGACTACAGCATAGCTGGCCAGGGCCTTGAGGAGGTTCTCTACCTACGTGGAGCTCTGCGTATGATCGGATGGCCGACGTTGTGCCGAAGTCGTCTGCTGGGATTGTTGACAGAGATCCACCACTGAAGCCGCGTTCGGCGATACACCGTTTTTCCACTGAGAGTCGCGTAACGTAGACCCATGGCTAGGAACCAAGGCGCTGCCTTGGTAGCAATTGAATATCTGAAGGACCCCGAATACCCGAGAAGAGAACTTGACGGGGCAATGTAGAGGCCATTTTTGCGCGATTGGAAGTCTTCGCGTTGTATAATAGCGTTTCTCCGCGCACGTATGCAAATTCAATCATTCTATCCTTATATTGTGTGATGTAACCCACACCAGAAATTTCAGAGTATAGAAATCAACGGAAGCAGGATAAACCCCTCAATGACATATTCGACACTCACGAATTAAGATTTATGTTAGAAGACTTCAAGTATCATGTTTCAACCACTCTCGGGCTCACAAATCGGCTTTCTAATTGCTCGAGCGATATCTAAATTGCCAATGGAACCAGTAAGCAGGGACCTATAGAGGGCTTCCACGGACTCACTAAGCGACTTGAAGATAGAGCCTACTAATCGCCAGCTCGGAATAGTAGCAATGCACTCGGACGAAGCATCTCGTCATTCGACGTCGATATGAGGAAATGGACAGTTAGACAAGGTCATGATCCAAGTATTGAAGCGGTAGTGTGGAACAGATTGTTTCGAGCAGTATCTTGGAGCCCTGTCATCGAATCTTGTCCTAAATCGCGGCGCCCTTTCAAACATAAAAATTGTAGAGTGCCATGATGTTGAAGACAGGGACGCGAATGCAGAACATAGGCCCTTCGGAAAGTCGTTTCACGGTCGTCATAAGACGCCTAGTACAGGCCCATAGGTCACCGGAAACCGGTCGAGATTAGTGAGCGCACAGTTGCGTAATGGATCCGAGAGGGTGACTGTGAGATACTAGGGGCGTAAGTTGATCACTGGTTGCTAAGCTGCCAAGAAATGCACGAAGCAAGGAGTCGCATTGCTTCTTATGCAAACGCAGTATCAGTGGCGTGAATGGAGATGAATAGCGAAGCCCTCCGTTCATAGAAATCAGAATGATGCGATGATACATACAGAACAACTACATGGCCCATCTGGGGGGAGCGATAAATGTTAGATTTGGTTACTTTGACGCGCGATCGACTCACCTACGACTACGACTGGTCCATTTGATCGTCCTCGCTGCCGCCCGACCCCGGTTCCGATTCCGCGCCGTCGCTTTCCTCGCCAAAGAACGCATCCTCCTTGATATTCGGAACATGCTTTGAACCGCTAGACTTCGCACTATTGCTGGCCTCAGAGGGAGCGTCCGGTCTGCGCTTGTTCGTACGTGCCGGACGGTCTTGGAGTTCAGGTTCAGTACTAAGCTCACCGCGCGCCATGCGTTCGCGAATGTCATGTCGGATTTCTTCCCTTTGCGCCTGTGTCTGTGAAGTCTCCGGCTCTGCTGCATCGTCTTCCGCATGATCCTCCTCAGCTGCCTGTCTCGCTTCTGGTGGGAGCAGCGATATGTATTTCTTCAGCTTCGGATAGTGCTGTTTGAAGGGTTGGGTTAGTGACATCGGATACCGGGTTACAGCACACACTTGAATGTAGTTTAAGTCCACTCGAAGCTCGGCCAAAGACTTTTCGAGCTTCTTGCGCTCTTTTTCATCTTGGTAATCTTCCAGTTGTCGCTTCACTTGCTTTAGTTTACGGGAGACCTTTTGGCGTTCTGTGCGAGGTATCAGAGTACGGACCAGGTAGAATTACGAGCTAGGTACCGAAGAACTTAATTTTGTGATATCTCATGGCCAGTGTACGTTCCTTTTTCGATAGTTCAGCTTCCGCAAGTTCAGTTTCCAACGCTTTCAAGCGACGTTCCGCGTTGACTCGTACGTCGGCTGCTAGCTTGTCCTGTAAAGGCTGCGGTTATACATGGACCTCATAAATCTGAGAGATAGGATAATACCTTTGCTAATAGTCGTCGTGTGGACCTCAGTCTTGCTTTAATCTTTTGAACTCCTGGAGTAAATGTAGTATCTGAATCAGGGTTAGATTGTTGCGTGTTGTTCTTATGCTTGTGTTTAGTTTCCGGACGGGCATTTGACGAAGAGGCTTGCGAATAGGATAATTTGGAATTCCGTAGAGGTGCCATAGTCGTCCAAGTCTCGCTATACAGTGCAAATGTGAATTCAATATGGGAGATGAAGGATTCAAGCTATGGTCGTGGGCGAATGGAAAAGTTGGGCGGCGCTACTCCCAGCGGAGATTTTTCCACGTGGACGAATGGGCGCTAGACGATCAGCCATTCGCGCGCTCCGAATTTCGAGTGCAATTACTTTGCCCTCTTCTTATTTTTGTCTTCGTCTTGGGGCAACACACTCACAGTTCCAGACATACAGCAGGGGCCGCTCAAAGCATGCGCAACTTGTCTCTGCTACACAAAATCGAGCAGAGACTTCCAGAAGCACTGTCATCTACATCTTCACTGTCGGCTATCGCATTCGACCTCGATGAAGATGCTCTCTTCGTGGCGGCCGAACGGCAGACGGAGGATGCAGATGTGGAGGTGGAGGTACTGAAGTTACCTTATGTATCGGATTACACTACTCCGCGCGATTCGCCTTTGGTACGTATGTTAGTGTGACTTTCATGGCACCGACTTTGATCATCCGGCCAGGACATGTCATCTGTAACGATACTACGGTCACAAGCTTACCTAGCCAATAATCCATGGTCAAGTATCTTTGGAAGACCACTCGAGCTTGTCTCTTTCAAACTACTCCCCGATACACGCACGCTTGTACTCATCATGCGAGGCGGTGAAATTGCCACAGCAGCCATTGAAGAGGACCCTATTTCGGTAAGTCTGTTTCTTGTAGTTACATCGTCGCTAACCGTTACTCTCAGACAGACGTGGTGGGTAACGTTGATGCAGGGATTCTTGCCGCCTCATGGAGCCCTGACGACTCTTCTCTCGTACTCGCAACTGGCGACGACAAATTAATCCTCATGACATCGACATTCGAGGTTGTGTCTGAGACTGCGCTTCACCCGGCTGAATTTGGTGAAGATGCACCCATCAACGTGGGATGGGGCTCGAAGCAAACACAATTTCACGGTTCGCTAGGGAAGGCTGCGGCTCATGCCCCTAAGCCCACACTCGTAGGTTCTAGTCCAGATGATGACCAACTTCCACGAATAAGCTGGCGTGGAGACGGTCAATACTTTGTCGTATCCACAATCTCACCTCAAGACCGGGATGATCCAAGCTCTAGTGCGACAGAGCACCGCCATCGAACCATCCGCATTTATTCGCATGCGGGAATCTTGCAAAGTACCTCGGAACCAACTCCTGGACTGGAACATGCGCTCTCATGGCGCCCGTCCGGCAATTGGATCGTCAGCACCCAACGATATGGGTTCGTCGGCGGCGGTGAAGGCCGTGGGGGACGTCACGACGTGGTCATGTTTGAAAGAAACGGGTTAAGGAGGCTCGACTTCGGAATTGAAACAGTTACCAGTCCAGGTGCAATATCTGAATCAACCAGGAAGAGATGGGGATATAGAGTCCGTGAAGTAGGCTGGAGCTCAGATTCGAATGTTCTTTCGTTGTGGATAGAGCGAAACGATGGCGACTTGGGTAGGTGGAACGAGATCACACGATTCCTTTCACACGCTGACCGGTTGTATCCAGTACAACTTTGGACCATCAATAATTATCATTGGTGAGGCCTTCGATTGTGCTTCTTGGTCATGAGGCCGACTTTGTTGACTGACCTCTAGGGCAGGTATCTAAAGCACGAGATCGTTGCTCCACCACTACCAGACGGACGGCCCGACAAATTCACCTCGGTTCTCTGGCACCCTGAGGACGCCTTGACTCTAATTCTCACGACATCGCGTATGTACTCTGCGGTTCTAATCACAACAGCTTCTTACAGTATATTCTAGGAAAGCTCATCCGCCGCAGCTACGTGTGGGATACGTTTGCATCCAGCAGTCATCCTCCTAATGACTCGGCTACTGTCGCGGTCCTGGACGGAGGTAAGCAGATCATGCCTTCTTTGCTATGTAATAGTCGCTGACCGGCTTCACCAGCCTCTATATTACTCACGCCGTTCCGATCGCAGAATGTGCCTCCGCCGATGTCGTCAACACAGCTTGCATTGAATCCAGTGTCTGCAAACGCGCCAGCCAACCAGTCTCGGACACCTATTCACATCTCATTCACTGCGGAGAAGGATATACTGGTTGCGCTCTGGGAAACCGGACATCTGAAGTTGACGGATCTTCACACGCGTCTGGGCCCTGGTCGAGGAAAGGTTATGAGCCCGGAAGAATTGTGGGCTGGTTTCGCTACAGATGGTCACGGCGTATACCGCAGTTATCGTCAAGCCTTTGCCATCTCCAATCCGAGTGAAATTGATGTGCTCAAGCTTTTTGCATTGGCTTCTGACAACAGCGGTAACGCCCGGGACGTTGTCTCCGTATCTGTACTCCATTGCTGGAATGTCCAAGGTCGGTTTGACGTTGAGTTGCCCCAGACGAATGGGAGGCTCATTCCCTCGGATCGTGGGTTGTGGTGGCAAGCGCCTGACGGGGAGATCCTTTCTTGTGCGTTACTTGCTTCGTCCTTCGATGTTACTACTAACGCTTCTACCCCAGTTGATTACTCCAACCAACTCGTTACTCCCGTGTCCAGATTCGCTCGTTTCTGTCCCTGGACTGCACACGCCACTGTATCATGCGGGACGCCAAATGACGAGCCATCGTCCATTTTCGTCGGTCTAACACCATCCGGCAGCCTTACCGTCGCCAATGAGGATGGTTCACACCAACTGCTCGCGGCTAACGCGAACTCGTTCACCATCTCGTCAGACTTCTTGGTCTTCACGACTACTTCTCATGTAGCTCAGTTCGCACCCCTTACTGCGTTGTGCGAGCTTCTGCAGAAGAAGGCTAGCGGTGCAATCTCAAGTGACGCATTGCCGCAGTGGGAGTCACGACGAGTGGAAAGAGGTTCCCGTATCGTTGTTGCGGTTCCTAGTTGCATGAGCCTTGTGCTTCAGATGCCACGGGGCAATCTCGAGACCATCAACCCGAGGCCCTTGGTAATGAAGATTGTAAAACAAGACATCGATCAGTAGGTGTTTGATTGCAACAATATCTCCGTTTTGCTTATGGGGGCTACTCAGGACCAACTATGGCAAAGCGTTCCTGGCTTGCAGAAAGCACCGAGTAGACCTCAGCGTGTTCTTGGAGCACAATTGTGACGCTTTCATGAAGCGCTTGGCCTTCTTTGTAGAGCAAGTTAGCGACGTTGATTTTATTAACTTATTCTTAACTAGTATTGGGTGAGTTTGATCGCTGTGTATGTGGAGTCTATGCTGATTCTCCTCTGAAGTCAAGGCTCACTGCCAGATGATGTCGTGAACAGCCTCTGCGATGGCATCCGCCAAGAGTTGGAGAACAAAGACCTGAAGACGTACGTCAATTCAATCTTGACAGCACATGTCATGAAGAGACCGCCCGATCACGAAGCTGGGCTGGCCATGCTCCTTCGTCTAAGGGGTAAGTACGTTGTTTGCATTACACAGCCATAGCGTCTGATCGCACTCTTAGAGAGCGATGCACAACTCGTAGAAGACGCTGTGAAGTATATCATCTTCCTCGTGGACGCCGATAGGTTGTTCGATACAGCGCTTGGAATGTACGACTTCTCCTTGGTCCTCATGGTTGCGCAACATGCGCAAAAGGTAAGGTGTTACATGCTGCTCCCATCTGGATTGTCAGCGTCGCGCTCACGCCGTCTCTGACGCCATGAACAGGACCCGAGGGAGTATCTCCCGTTCCTTCGGGAATTGCGAGCCTTGGAGAAGTATTACCAAAGGTATAGAATTGACGATCACCTCAAGCGTTACGACAAAGCGCTGCGGAACTTGAGTTTGGCTGGTGCGTCTAATCCGACGATCACTCGTGTGTCTGACTACTCACATAACGCGCAGGTGCTGATCGGTTCGATGAAGCTATGGCTTACGTGGAGAAACATCAATTATATGATACTGCTCTCGCTATCTGGAAGGATACGGACAGATACGAGGTCCGTATAGCTGTGCTGTTCCGGGATACAAGTCAGTCTCACGTATACGTTATAGGCTGTTTTGAACGTGTACGGCGATTGGCTCTTCGAGCGCAGAGAGTTCAAAGATGCAGCTTTCGGTATACATTCCGACTACGTCATAGGTGTATCCCCTGACCCGTGTCTTAGTCTTCAGGACGGCGCACAAGTACGGCAAGGCCATGCTGGCGTACGAAAAGGCGTTGGACTGGCAAGAAATGTTTGATCTCGCACTGCAGCAACAGATCGGGTCTGAGGACCTTGTGAATGCGGCATATCGCCTCGGAGGTAGGTATCGTTCGAGACGTCTTAGAGTTGAGACTAACGTCTGTATTCTAGAGGACCTGTGCGGGAAAAAGAGGTACCAGGATGCCGCTCGGGTGCTACTGGACTATGCACAAGACGTCCGAGAAGCTGTCATTGCGCTTGTCCAGGGGAATCTTTTCTCCGAAGCTCGCCGTATCGTGAGTCTAACCATCTCGTCACCGCTACAATCCACTAACTGGAGTATCAGATCACACTTCGAAGTCTCCCGGAGCTACTCGAGGAAATTGTGTATCCAGGAGCCTTGGACAGTCGGACGCAGATTGCGGAAGACCTGAACGAAATGAGGGAGCAGCTCCGAAAGCAACTGGCTCGAATCCGCGAACTACGGGTGAAAAAGGTCGAAGAGCCTGGTGTGTACTTGTGTCGTCGTAATATTTGTTTCTGCTTATCACAGGTATCATCAGATGCTTTCTACGGTGTCGAAGACGAGACTCTTCACAATGTAGACGTCATGACCGACATTTCCATGGCGCCAACAGCATTCACGCGATACACCGTAGCGCCATCCGCTGTGTCTCGGTCATCCTCTAAGTAAGCATCTTCCATTGTAGTAAGCACTTTGGCTTACGATATGCCCAGGCGAAGCTCTCGTTCGAAGCGGAAGATGGAGCGGAAGGTCGGATCCGGACGGAAGGGCACAGTAGACGAAGAGGAGTATCTGCTACGTTCGATCACAAAACTTGCCGCAAGGTTCCAAAACACACAAAGTGAGCCGGCTTTGACAGATTGGCATAGGTGCAACTAGCTGACGTGTATTAGATGACGCTGTCAATCTGCTACCACATCTATTCCAGTTCTTAGAGGAACATCAAGCCGAGGGCAAGGAGCTACAGGACGAAATCTCTGATTTCGCCGCAGAGCTGAAGGAAGCCGTTGAAGAGGTGTGGAAGAAGGCTCAAGACACTGAAGTAGAAATGTCTCCTGAGGGTTGGACAGCCCGCATGCAGGAGTACGAAAGACAAAAACGCATCGATCCTCTGGATAAGGTTTCCAAGCCAGAGCTTGCAAAACAGGAATGGAACAAAAAGATGTCGTGTATATAGATAAGTTAGCATTACTCTTAAGAGAATGTGAGGCCCTGTTTCAGCCGCTGGCACCTGTCTTTGTGGTCTATGTTCCAATCACTGTAAGGCTTTAGTTTTGTATATCGGCCGAAATGTAGACTAAACGACGTACAAAGATTGGCACCTCTCGTTACAATAAAATGCTTGCCAACAACCCTTGCAGATATAGAGTTTATGTGTCGGTTTCTTGCCATGGCAGAGACAGTACTTGTACGAACACGTCCAGAAGACGTATACCTTGCGACCGTACAGTGCGCTTTGAGACTCTTCTTGAGTCAACTCCAGAACAGCCGCATACTGTGACCACGCATCAACCAGTGTGTCCCGTTGTGCTTGCACTGCATACGACATTGATGTCTTGGGTATCCTCCGCAGCCTAGCAATGATCGCTGGCACCCGCAGCTCTGCACTACGCGCAAGTCGCTGGAAGCTGTTTTGATATTCCGGTGTACGCTTATAACGAGCCGCTATGCGGGTGTGCGCATTTATCGCAGGTACGAAAAGCTCCGCTATAGCAAAATTTACTTTAAGCGCAAGTCTGACATAGCGCGTACAACACTTACAGGGCATGTCTTCGACGGACTCGGTCAAGTAATTTGCGTGGTATGTGAGGATACCGATCATGTCCAATGTGCTAATGTCCCCATTGAGGCTACCATCAGGCTGTATCCACGATCCGCATCGTCCTTCGAACGTAAAAAGAGCGCTATCGAGGGAGTAAGTCACTCAATATTGAATCCATTCGATCGAAAGAATGTGATGGAGAATAGCTCACTTCACTGCTGTCATACCCATCATGAGAGACGTGTCCCCGACGTCCGGAATTAGTTCACTCCAAGCAGGAGAACATATTTGACGCTCCATGGCCCTAATAATCCGTCGTAACAACCGGCGCCATGCCTTTTCATCGATGTCTCTTTGTGTTCCGTGCTCTAGAAACGAGAAATTCTGTGCAATGACGAGTATCAAGCATAGGTACTCGCTCGGAAGATGCTTGTCTCCCAGGACTGCTATCAAACGCTCGCGGAAGTGTCGGCTTAGTTTCTCGTCGTCGAGAGCGATTCCCCATGGTATTTTCAATTGTTGAGGAGTATAATTTATCCCTGCATTGGCGAGTCGTAGGGATATACTCTTCAGGTTGTCCACATTGTTTGTCCGCGCAAAGCAGTGCACATATAAATGCAATCCATCCAAAGCGGATAAGTCACTGATCGATGAATGAGTCTTCATATCGTGTAGTACAAGGTGACATACCGATCATCGTGAGTTTCTGTGTTGTACCATAGCCTTTCCATGACGTGAACAACGGCGATTTCGAGTTTGGCGGACGCAAGATCGGAAGCCGGTGGCTGTGGGGTTTGGTTGAGTCGATACGTGTTCGGTCCAATCCACGGTGAGGCTTTCTCGGGTAACGGTAAGATATCATGTCTATGATTCCATATCTTCTCGTAAGCCCGCGGCAAACGTTGGATAAAGTGCTGGACAGTATCATCGAATGACTTTGCCATATCAAGAGGCGAGCCATCGACACTAGTCAGGTCTATGAGACGGTAACCCGCTTGAAGACTCATCCCCAGGAGCTGTGGATGTATGAGTACAGATGACGTGACTTTCAACCAATGTGTGCATACCTCTACATTACGAGCGAAATTATCGCCCGAGGCTGAGTACCATCTGTCAGTGAGAGCGACATCGATAAGGACGTCCAAGATCCCATTCTGTAACAATATTCTCTTCACGTCATCGATGATCGTACGATTGGGAGAGTCATTAGTGACCTCCAAGGCTAGGAATTCGTGAAGCCCTGTCATAGAGGTATAAAGAGCTCCATCCTCCGTCTGCGAGTTACACAGATCACATAATGTTCGGGGAAAGCTTGCTGTGTCAAAAACCAACTGCGAGAATTTTTCTTGGGTGAGATCTACACGCACAAGGTAATCTGGTTCCGGCTGTGCCATCGCAAGAGGGATGCTAGATCTGCAAGTCAGCAATGTGGGGTGAGTAAGAATAGAGCGAAGGTACAAACACCTGTGCGGTCCAGTTCACACCGCAGCGCGCATAGGAAGACGCTGCGACTCAGAGTTTCCAGTTCAGGTTGCAGCATGATAGGGTTCCATATCCGTTGATGTTGGCACACCTGCTCAGAGGAATTCTTGTAGGGTCAGCGCCTATCATACACGGCGACGGCCTCGGGAATTGCCGAACGACTTCTACCGAACCTGAAAACGACTCAGCACTGTCATGGCATAGTCTCTTGACTAGAATTACGACATATCTTCGAATAACAGAATCGTCCGGGGCTCATCAAGAATCGAAAGTCACGCAGAGGTGAGCTACGTCACGGCTGTATTCAATGTTACTATACGATATCTCAATTTGAGTTTACGGAGGTTAGTAGAACATACAAGCATAGAGTGTTCCAAGCGAAGATGACATCGAACCCCTCGTCGGAGCTTTTCTGTGCCTGAGCGGCCGGCGTATGACTTATATAACGATGCGAGACGATACAGGCTGATCCCCAGAATCTTCCCTTGTCGCTCTCTCCTCAGCAATGGCAAGTGCCCTTATTTTCTTAGACGTGATACTTGTAGTCTTGGGCATATATGTGCTCAAGCAATTCCTTGAGCGGAGGCGTCTTCAATTACCACCTGGTCCCACAGGACTTCCCTTCATCGGCAACGTGCTGGACATGCCTCGAGCGAATGAATCTGAAGTATTCTCACAATGGCGCAAACGGTTCGGTAAGCATGCTCATTCGCACTCACTTTTCCATATAATTTACTTAGACATTTCTTGAAGGTGACATCATCTATCTCAACTTGTTCGGACAACCTATGATCATCCTAAACTCCCCAGAGCTTGCCATCCAAATGTTAGAAAAGAAGAGCTCGGTCTATTCAGACCGTCCGAAAATGGTTTTCGGCGGGGAGATGGTCGGGTGGAATCAAACACTCGTACTCACTCCATACGGAGATAGATTTCGAGAATACCGTCGTTTCATGCACCAACTCATCGGCGGGCGCACTCAGGTCAAGCGATTCCATTCGCTCAGCGAGATGGAAACGCATAAATTCCTGAAACGCGTGCTAGGCAGCCCTGATCAGGTGCAAGACCACATTCGCCAGTACGTCCTGTGCTTGCATACAATGATGTTTCGCCGAACTCAACTTCAACCTAGTACTGCTGGCTCTTTGATTCTTAAGATGGCATACGGCTATGAAGTCCATGATGGCCACGACTCCTACGTGGATTTAGTTGAGCTCGCGATGGACCAATTTTCAATACTCGCGCAGCCCGGAGCTTTTCTAGTTGATATCATACCAATCCTACGCCATGTCCCTACTTGGTTCCCAGGCGCCGGCTTCCGAAAGACGGCTCAGTTATGGCGTAAGAATCTGGACGACATGGTTGATATCCCGTATGAATTTGTCAAACGCCGTCTGGTGAGTTTTGTATCGTTCCAGTGTGCATGCGTCTCACGAAGAGCGGTTAACAGGCGGAGCAAAATGATGAACCCAACTTCACATCCTATTTCCTGGAGAAAGAGGAGCTAGTGGGTGACAAAGAGAGCCGTATCAAGTGGACCGCGGCTTCATTATACGGAGGTACGATCCCGTTTAGTGCCTCAGGCAACCGCCAATATTTACGATTATTGCGAATTCATAGGCGGTGCGGATACAGTGAGTAGCATGTCTCAAGATCCCACCACCGCTCTGATTAATGTACCTCGCGGCAGACTGTGTCTGCGAATTACTCTTTCTTCCTCGCGATGACTCTCCATCCCGAAGCTCAGCGGAAGGCTCAGGACGAGCTTGACCGTGTTGTAGGTCTCGACAGACTTCCAACGTTTGAGGACAGAGAGCAACTCCCCTATGTCGAAGCGCTGGTCACTGAGGTCTTACGCTGGAAGCCTGTCGCACAGCTCAGTAAGCCAGGTTGACAACACTGGTGATGAGCTGTTATTGACCCTGTCTTCTATTGCAGACATACCCCACCGTGTCATGCAGGACGACGTCCAAGATGGGTACCTTATCCCGAAAGGTTCGCTCGTGGTTGCAAATATTTCGTATGTTCCATATTTGGATGATTGAACTGAGTCTCATCGTTCCCTGGTAGTGGGTTCTTGCATGATCCGGACGTATACGAAAACCCGCACAATTTCGTCCCTGAACGCTTTCTGCCGCAGGCAGGAAAAACGCTTCCACCCGACTCGCGGGACTATTGCTTTGGCTTCGGGCGGAGAATATGCCCAGGTGCATTCTATCTCATTCTGTCTCTCCATGCGTTCCATACTTAATTTTCGCACAGGGCTGTACTTCGCAGATGCTTCGGTGTGGATAACCTGTGCTATGACGCTCGCTGCTTTCGACATTTCGAAAGCAGTTGAGAACGGCAAAATCATCGAACCCACGGTCGAATACACGAGCGGCGTCATCAGGTACGCATTCTCATTTCCATGTATAGTTGATAGCTCATTCACGCATGGCTGCGCGATGTCAGCCATCCAAAGCCTTTCAAATGTTTCATCAAGCCTCGTTCCAAGCAAGCCGAAACGCTCATCTTGGCGCAGGGTTCGGATTAGCTGCGAACCGTCCGTAATGCGCAAGGCGCCGATGTGCCATCACTCATCCGTTCTTTCATGTATGTACATGCCTCGTCCTTCGTTGCGACGAACATATTACTCATTCATATCTGTAGGTATCTACCATGTGATAATAATATATATAGACTATCAGGTATACCGTAGCCGTGGAAGACGACATCACAGCCGCATCAACGCGCCGGCTCTCTCGTCATGGTACTGGTGCTGTGATCGTCTTTCTTGAGGATCACATCGTCAACCTGCATGTGCCTTCATCCTCTCTTGCTCACTGTTGTCTATTCTTAGCGAGCGAAGATCTCAACTGCCTTGGCTGTTACGCCGCCGGAACATGGAAATCAGCTTCTCCCAATCCCTTTGACCTGGGATTTGATATTGATCGTCGGCATGAACCCTTCCTGATCCTTCAATTCAATCATATTCAATCCATCAAGACGATAAAACCAACAAGCGTTCGTCATGCACCCTCCAAACCACTCTTCTATACCGTGGACCATATGGACCATACAACTATCTCCCAATTGTAAGTTTGTAAGTTACACGCATAAATTTCGCAATTGACTCGTCCATCATCTCTAGATACCTTCATAATTATCTGGACATCAGTGCAGTGGGTGAGCGTGACATGATCATGTGAATCATGTTTTTTCTTACATTGGACGCCTTCCCGTAGGAATCTGAAGCGTTACAGATTACAGATCGGAGCTTGAACTTACATGAATTTACATCTGCAAAATATGGTAGAGCGTCTGCTCCCCCGCAGCCCAGTCGTATA